>CM040175.1:34955500-35180500 GCA_022606695.1 Vaccinium macrocarpon
CCCATATCTCAAAGGACTATGTTGAATCAAGCGAATCAAGCAAATCTGCTGCCGAACTGGTGAAATTGAATCCAACAAGCGAGTATGCTCCCGGTTTGGAGGACACCCTTATCTTGACCATGAAGGGTATTGCTGCTGGGATGCAAAACACCGGTTAAAACTTTTTCTTGTTTCTGTCAAATGTCTTCCTTTGTCCATATAGGTTCTACCCGGCAACACTAATAAGTACTGTGTCGGAAAACAATGCTATCTGTCGCAGGTGGGAAAATCCGAGTTATTCAAAGTCGTTTTTATGTTTAATTCCCAGGTGGGAAAATTCGAGTTATTCTGTAACTAGGCATGTTGATCACATTGCTATGGTGAAATATGACTCTTTAATCTCACAGTAACTAAATTTTTGTATACCGGGCGGGTACTATGTGACCGAGCTTACGTGGTGCCCGAACGCTGCATCCGGGCCCTCCGAAAGTGTATCGGGTGGCCCAGATCGAAACTCTCTCTCCTTCCTTTCTCTCTCTTGTTTTTCTCTCTATAATTCAGACCGTCCAAAACTGAAATGGATAGCTGGATGCAACGTGTGTGGGTACCACGTTACTATTTCCTCCTCAATTTCGAAATCAAAATACCGCAGTGGAAGATTGAAGGATGTTATACTTGCGATTCGTAGTTGAGCAGTGGAGATATCAATTCACAACAATTAAAACACGAAGCAAAGAAAACTATAGCATATCAAACAATATAGTTTTACGAGTTAAACAAAAACTCTGAGTACCATAAATTCTCCTTAATGTTTCCGAACGGATCCACAACAACTGTGACCAAATGCGTACCCATTACACAAATACTTAGCACAAATCATCCATAGATCATTGAAACAGACCCTGCACGAGCCCTCGAACTGGCAAACTGCACGCAGCAGTTGAGCTTCCCCAACTCCTGAGAAGCCACCTCCTTGTACATACAACAATCACTACACACACAGAATCAATACAAAATGATACAACAAAATGTCCAGACATCCAATACATATACACACTCCGACGCTGATTTCCGAACACAGATTTCCCTTACAGTGGAAAAAATCAATGAGTGGTCTTGGGAAAACGCCACGTGTTTTGGGATCCAATATTCATGTCAAAGGCCTGCACTCTGCAGTCTCCGGGTGTTTTGTTGAGAAGGGACCCACTGGCCATTCTCATATTCCTGATGCACGCTCAAAGGCTCAAAGCAGAGACAGGGTAAACATACTCATCACCAGAGCACTCAAAATGGACTATATACTTGGACCCGTCTCTCCTCCCAGTGACCCGACCCGACCCACCCAGCACCCATCAAGATCATACGCATCCACTTTGTCCAGCACATTGAAACTCGAAACCCTAATCTGTGGTGGCACTGGCCTCAAATCAGAAGCTCGAACCACCTCCTTCAATGGCCCCTTCTGGTTATTAGCCAAAAGGGTTCTGTACTCGATCATGAATTTTTCTTTGCCCACTCTTGAAATCACTTTTGCCCCGTAGTAGGAACCCAGAAACCTGTTGGGGAAAAAATATATGAAACAGGAATTTCTAATAATTATCAATAATATTCATCAATCAAATTCAGAAAATAAAATAGATAAAGAAATGATTAGAATAGCTTGTGGGGTGGCCGAGGCACGCGAAATCGCGCTCTCCTTAGGAAAGATACACCATCTTTTGCATGGGGTCGAATGGTGCTCCTTCCCCAAGATACAACGACCTTCAAGTTTTCTTCTGTGCAGCGAATTAAACTCATGAACCAATTTGTTTCCTGACACTCTTGAAATATATATGAAAGTAATCTCAAAATATAGCGAAAGAACCAACACACGACTTTAAACTTTTAGCACTAGAGCTCTGCTTAAAGACGAGGAGGTCAGCATTTTTTTATTTTTTTTTGTATGTTGAATAAACCAAGAGTAAGAGCACTCCACTGATAGAATCTGATTGTGTTGTTCATTTGAAGGAAAAACAACCAAACATTTATAGATTGAAGTTCACGGGATTTGTTGGAAGGTGTTCTGATACTTAGGAGAATAAATAGGAACCACCAACTTTATAAACAACAACAATATAAGATAGGGTTAATGACCTAGACACCCCCTGTACGTATGTGTTTTTTTCCAAACACCCCCTGTATCCAAAAAATCTACAAGGACACCCCATCTATCTTCCAAACTTTACCTAAACACCCCTTCCATAACCCTTTCGTCTAAAATCGTTTAGAACCATCAGTTTTTTTATGATCCAAACTGTTCAATTTGTTGAAAACATGGTTTTAAGTGTACTAGTGGAGAAATCGGCTCAAAATATGATTGGGAAGTGCTTGATCCAAACAATTTTTCATGCCCGAATTGAAGATTGTGTAACGAAGTGTAGCATATAGGACACAATTCTAAACATAAAAGATGAAGAAGTAGAATCTCTCATCATTTTTTCCCCTTTTCTTTTTACTACTATTTCCTCCTCAAATTTGATATCAACATACCGCAATGGAAGATTGAACGAAGTTATACTTGTAAAACGATTCATTGTCAAGCTGTGAAGATTTCAATTCGCAACAATTAAAACACAAAGAAAAGAAAATTAAATAGTCAAACAAGATAGTTTCAAAAGGGGTAGTGATAATGTCAAAACCCAATTTGTTGCTCCCAAAACTCACACTGAAGCTTATCTTCAAATTGACTTATTTGTCCTCCTAAAAGATTTAATAAACCATTCAATGCCACGATCCATTCTTTCCTCATGTTGATTCTTCCCCAATTTGGCTTGTTTTACATCCCCAGTTCAACTCCATTATTTATTTGTCCTCCTAAATAGGTGCAGTAAAAAAAAAAACAATTAAAAAAAATTGGAATTGGGCCGATTGGCATAAAAATTGTAAGGGAGTGGGTGCCCTTGCTAGGATGTGCTTTTCTTATAGTGATGCCGCAATTCTTAATTTTACAATGAATTTTTAAGATTCACCAAATGAGCTGCCACCAAAATAAGTACATATAAACTTGAATTGCATTTGGCTTGCAACCTAGATTTTAATCTTGGGTCCAGCCCATAAAATAAATAAAAACTAAATCTCCTGTTCTCGTATATTATGAAAAGAGGCTAGCGATAAAAAAAAAAAGTTGGATTCAAAGGGTTGTCTATTGAAAAAAAAATTGTAATGAATAGATACATTATTTCTTGAAGGAAAATGCTAACGTATGCTCAATAGGCACACGTTAATGTCGAAAGAGTATATTGAAATGTGTGAAAAGTGTATATGAATTTGTGAAAATGTATTAAAAAGTGTACAAAGTGTATTAGAGTGTGTGTTTGTTTAGTTTGTTGTGTGTTTATTAGGCACACATTAGTAAAACCCTATCTTGAATAAATCCGAACCACTTAAATAAAACTTCTTTGTCTCATGTGGGGTAGTTTTCCAAAATAAGTCTCCACATCTTACCCATTTCTATTTCCTAATGCCATCTTCATCTTCTTCTTCAACTCATTACTCATCTAACCTTTCATTTATTATTAGGGGAAATTATTGAAATGATCCTTGTAGTTTCACCCGAGAAAAAGATTGGATTTGATTTAGGGTTAAGGTTAGGGTTCGGATTACAAATTGGGGAAGACGAAAGATGGGCGAAAAGTCATGTTTATCCCCAGAAAAAGTCCCAAATTGAATTTTCCGTCAACTTTGCGAATGGACATTATCAATTGGACTCAATTCGACCAAAATTGAAACTACAGAGTTTGTTTGAGTGCAATTGAAACTAGAGGGACTAAATCGAGACTCGAGTGAAACTACATGGACCATTTCAATAATTTTCCCTTATTATTAAGCATTATCTTAGTTCTGAAGCTGACCAGCGTGTCTGCCACCTTTATGTGGATGGTGCTTGCAAAGAGGGTAGCGATTGGAGTGACAATGGTTTCACAGCTAGTCACCCCAATGGAATTCTTATTGCGAAGCAAGCTTTATCTTCATATACTTCGACATCTATCCATGAACGGAAATTCAAGCTTGTTATGAAGCTATTAGATGGGCTTTAAACAGGGACGGAGCCAGGATTTCATATCCGGGGGGGCCGCAACATAAACAACAATACTGGAGTTGAAAATGGTGATTAAAATTCTTTTTTTAGGGACCACTCATGTGATGTTTTCATAGGGTAATTGGTATTTTCAGTATTCTTGGACTACATACATCAACTAATTTGACAACTTGTAGTTTAAAAATACCAAAAATATTGAAAATACCTTAGTGGAAACTCAGTCTAAAAGACAAAATTTGTTGGCCCATAGAGTTCTATATTAAAGCAGGGGTGGCTCATCCATAAGATATTTGAATAAGTAGTAAAAAAAAAAAAAAAAACTCAATGGAAATTTGCTATTGGGGGGTGGCCTTGGCCCCCAATAGCCAACAAGTGGCTCCGTCTCTGGCTTTAATTCATAATTATAATGTTATTTATGTGTTTTCTGATTGTTTTAATGCAATAATGCAGATAGAAGAGAGGCTGAGTGTCATCATCATGACACATTTTTTAAAATTTTTTTAAATTTTTTTTGGCACAACCTGGCAGCAGAGGTCTCAAAGCTATTCTTTTGTCAAATTTCGAAGATTGCGCGCCAGCATGTCCAGTGGGCCCTTTCTCACTAGGAATGCTCGCACACTTTCTCACTAATAATGCTCTGGCCTCATTTGTTCTTCACCCTGACACTAGTGATGGATTTTCTATTCAACCTTCTAGTGAAAAAATGCTTATTAATGTTGTTTAGTTTTTGTTGTTTATTGTTGAGACGTTTCAGGTATTGTTGGGACTTGTTGTATGCTTGGTTGTTATATAATGAAATTTCTTCCTATTTCTCCACAAAAAAAAAAAAACTCATTACTGATTCTCCACGACAATTCTGAACAAGATCGATCTGATTTTTCACAAACCAAACAACAAAAACCCAATAACAACCTGATAAAAGGAATTCAATCTTTACAACAACAACAATAATAACATAACCCATCTAGTCTCCAATCATTGGAGTTATGGGCGGGGGATGATTGGAAACAGACCTATCCTTTGACAATATGTACAAAGTGGCGGCTCTTAGAATACAACTAAAACAGTGACCCCCCTAAACCCTCCATGAACCGAGGAGCTACAGAAACATTTTCCTGAAAAACCATGCCCCCAAAATCAAAACCGAAAGGCATCAGGGAGGGCAAACCTAGAGACATTAATCAATTTTATGCTTAACTAATTCAAATAACAAAGCAAGAATTTTGCTCTATCTAAGGTTGGATTCCCCTTAACAGCATACTCTTGGGGTGATTAAGGATTATGTCATGTAGTAAACTCCACGCCCCGTAATAAGCTAAAGTGCGCACAAGCCGGTCAGGGCCAGCCTTGATCGATGTTTGGGTTGCCAAGGCCCAGCCCCAAGCATGGTTGCTCACTTGCAAGACCCGATTCTAATACTTTGGAGACCGGCCGAAACAAAATTTTAAAAATTAGGGGCCTTTGTTTTTTATTAAAAAAATTTAATTACAACAAATATAATGTAAAATGATTAACCATGGTACTTTGTCTTCGTAATTTAATGAAATTAAACTTCTAGATTTATTTGTACCATCAGAGAAAAATGAACCAAATATAATAAAGTACCGCTCATACATAGCATTTTCCTCTACTAATCAAGTTATTAACTTTAATTGTAAGAACATTATTTTTAATTATAAAGAATTGATAATTTAAACGTTTCATTATTATCAAACTTTTTTTTTGGAATGATAAGTAATTATTTTGATTTATTTATGTCAAAACTGTTTTATTTGTCAATTTGATACTAAAAGTTAAAGGAAAATTATAAAAAAAAGTTAGAGAATATAGGAAAAAACTTTTCAAAGAATTTACTGTATGATAAAAAAAAAATGAACATTGATCTTTAGTACCACCTATTATACTAAAGTATTCCTAATTTATAATACAAGAGGAGAAATAATACTCCCTCCGTCCCAATTTTATAGTTCCTTTTTTGAGTTCGTGCCACTTTTCAAAATGTTATATCTTATAATCTACAATGTTTTAGGTGATTTTGAACACATTGTTTATTAGATTAAATCAAGATTTATCAAACAAGATTCATATTGCATATAAAATGTATTACCGATTGAAAGATATATATAATCGTTTTTTTATCCGGTTAGAATAGAACGAGTGACTATAAAATTGGGACGGAGGGAGTAATATATTTTCTACAATTATCCCAATGGGGAAAAAGGGAAAAATAATTCACTATGACTAAGAAGAAGACTTTCATAAAGCTTGAACATGGGTCCTAATGGATAGGTAGAGGCGTCTCAAGCCAATGAAGCAAGCGTATCACTTGCTAAAAGAGTCAGACTAACTTAAATAAACTATATACAACTATTTTTTTTTCTTTTTTTCCGCAACCCGGGGTTGCCCAAGCCCGAGAGCTTGTGGCATGGGCTCACCCCTAAACCGGCTCTGCATCCTGTTTAAAAAAAATAACAGATTGAGCAAGAATCCTCAATCCAAAACCCAATGGCAGTAAAAAATGTATCTATCACCCTGCCTATAGTAGATGCCGAAACTAATTCACAATTTAGGCTGCGGAGTAATGTGTGCTGTACATGTAAAGCCAAGTGACTATTTTGGAAAACTTTTTCTCAATATTTTAATTTTAGTTAATGATGCTTGAACCCATATTAAATGAATAGGAGTATTAATGGTGCTTACCGCTTGTGTTTTTTTGATAAAAAAAAATTCGTAGATGGTTACATGTTTTATTTTATTTTATTTTTATAAACTTGTGTTTTTATTATACATCTGTTTTCGTTACAAGACGATTTATTTATTTATTTTTTATCGGACGATTTGATGTTAATATAATAGTATTGTTAGATTATTACAAGGATCAACATCTTATCCATATATGCATGTCAACCCTATACCTCACTCTCTTAAAAGAGCCTACACAAGTATGGGGCCAATGCCAAGATCTATTTAAATGAATACATCTAGACTAGATAAACTTAAAATGTATAAAAAGATTCGGTGCCATTTTTTTTAATTTTACTTATTCAAAAGAATGTGATATAGTAATATATATATATACATATATATATATATATATATATATATATATATATATATATATATATATATATATATATATATATATATATATATATATATATATATACATATAGGATCCGGTTCTTAAGAGGGAACCCTCACAAATTTTGTCCGGTTTGGTCGATTTATTCACGAAATCGATCAGAGTACCTTCGTTTGTGGTTGAAAACCCTAAAAAATTTCAAAACCCAGAAATCGCTATTTGAGTACAGATTGAACAAATACTTTCTAGAGATAGAGAGAAGAGAAGGGAAAGAGATTTACCTTCTATTTCGTGGAGAACAGCTCGTTGATCGAAAGGAGGGTCTGGGTTTTTGAAATCGCCATTTTTCCTCCCTCTCTCTCTTCTCTGGTGTGTCGAATGCTTCAAATGAGAGGGGTGGGATCCGGATGGGTGATTTAACCCGGATCATGACCCGCGAATGGTTTTACCCAGCCTTTTGACCCGCGTTTATTTCATCCCATCTCAGCCGTTGATGGCCTTACGCAATCCGACGGTCCACATCCTTCTCCCGCATTTTTTTTTGTAAGGGTTCCCTTATAAGAACCTTCTCCTATATATATATATATATAGCAACACTAAGAACACAATTCAAAACAAAACTTCGGAAACCAATGAGTATTGTTGGAGATCATTGCACCCAAGTTCATATTTTTTTTTTGTATCCTCAGTTCTCTAGAAATTAAGTTTCTGCTTTAAATGCGAAAAGATTTAAAAGGATTTTGCAAAGGCCACACAATTAGAAATTAATACTTAATACTACCATGTTACTCTTTAATTTGTAGAACTTTATAATTCATGAAAATAAAAAGAAAAGCATTGATTAATGATTAATGTATGTCATCCAATTGCCAAAAAACGGGAATAAGAAAAACGTTGAATAGTATCTGTCCACCTGACCAAAAAATAGAAATTGTTGAACGAGAGTCTCTCCTCACAAATTAATGGACCAATTGAAGATTCACCACAACAAATTTAATGGCTGGCCTCATTTTTCTCCGGATCGCTCTAACCTCCTACCCTCTATTTAAAGGGACCCTCCTTATTGGTATAGCACACACCAAGCCAAACAAAAAAATGGCAAAGGCGGTAGCCCTCATCGCTCTTGCCCTTGGCGTTTTGGCCATGGCCGGGCAAGTCCAAGGCTGGATTAGCCCCTATTACGGGGACCCAACAAATAAAACAGCGGTCGACGGCTTTGTCTCTTGTGCCACATGCATAGCGAATTCAAAAGCCGATAGAGAGGCTCTAAGAAGTATGTATAATTCTTTACCACATTACGTTTATGTTGAACACATTTGTGTATACCTTGAATTAGATACCATAAGCTGTACGTATGACAACATCTGTAATACGCCATATAAGTATATATGCATGTACACTGCTTGCGTAATAATTATTAAATGCAAATGCCTAAATTTGTTACTCCCTTCGTCCATTTTTAAATGTCCGCCATAGGAATATATGCAATTTCAATCCCCTAAAGACTATATTTCCCTATATAATTTTTTAATTTTTAATTTTGTAAAAAAACTTTTAAAAACACTGTACGGAAGTATATTTTTAATGTACACAAAAATACAAGTTTCCCAAAAGGGACATTTAAAAAGGGATGAAGGTAGTAAATTCTATCATGCAACTCTTTTATCAACTTTTTTTTCATCACGCAAAGCAGCTAATTATTACAATTTCTTTTTTAAAATCTTTGGTTGGAGTCTCCTCCCTTTCAGCCAACTTGATGTACCAGTTGAAAAGTTTTTGTTTAAAAACATTTTGCTGATAAAAAAAAAAAAAATCTATGCGATTAGTCCCTACAATTACCATGGGTCAAAAAATTCTTAAAATTCCTCCGTATTATGTGGAAAAAAACCCTTAAAATTTCAAATTATCATCCAGTTTTTGGTCACATACGTGTAAAAAGTTACCTGGCAACTACACACAATCTTATTTATTCATCGGACATAACATGTAGCAATATGTGTTTATGGAATTTAGCTTTTGTTATCAACGTAGAGTTGTACATGGTTCGACCCGAGCTAAAAGCAATGACTCCGGACCCCATTGCCGTGGTAGAAGTACTATGCAAAAGTCGTAAGACCGGGGCAGTAACTGTGAAAGTCCCCGGCGAAGTAGACGACGGAGGGTCTTTCTTGACATACGTTGAGCACGGTCACCATGACGACTTATGCACGGTAAGCGTGAAGTGACTGATCATATTTGGTTTGTGTGTAGAACATAGGCGTGAAATTTTTGTTTTCTTTTTTTCTTTTTTTTTTATTGGTAATATTTTACTGCAATTATTGACATACTAATTTGTTCACTGATCAACGAAAAAAGGTGAGAGTTGTCAACAGTTCACACCCTCTCTGCAATGTGAAAGTGCCCGGGTTTAGAAGTGCAAGGATCAGCTTCAACGAAAACAACGTTTACAAAGATGGGGTGGATACAATCTACGTCAAGAAAACATTTGGATTCGTGAATAAGAAGTCCCTTCCCGACTGCCCTAAGGTGCGAGGCAAGAGGGGTAACATCGTCCCAACGGTTGTGTTTCACTAGGCCTTTGCCCTATAATATCTCAACAGTTTACTAATTATTGGGTACTCAAGGAACGTTGAATAATTACTCCCGGCGGATTCAATGGCTTGAGTGGAGAAAGAAGACGGAGAAGAAGAACAAAGCGGAGAGGGTTTAGTACTAGTAGTGACTTACTACTATATACGCGTTTAATTCGCCTAGTTGATTTACATATATACGATGACTTCTTCTTCAATGTATTTGCCAACCACGAATATGTAATGAGAAATTCAAATTATTAATGAGAATGAAAAGTTCAATATCGATCAGGCAGCTTTTCCTAATGCGAAATTCAACTCTTCACGACGTGTTTCTTCTTGTTAAGACTTTCGCATAACCTTTTTGTGAGAAGGTGTGATGCCCTGTTATGGTCTGGTCATTTTCATTAACTTAATTCACGACGTGTTTCTTCTTGTTATTTGTTCGAATGTTGGAACTTAGAAGATTGAAAATATGGAACTTCTAAAGATCAGTCGACCTGTCAGAGTTGAGTTTTGCTCCTCAAATAAAAGTACTAAAAATTGCATGCATAAAGTTTAGGGAAATTCTATCGTACAACCCGCTTAAAAATTAAAGGGATACCGTATCACCCTAATAAGTGGTGGGTTGTTAAGTATTGGCCACTAAGTAATATTTTTTTCTCAGGAAATGTTATGGTACACACCCCTTATATGGCGTAACGGTTATGCTTCTTTAAGAGTTCAAGGTTATGTCACTTAGTGGTTCGGTTATGCCTCTTAGTGGCTCAAGGTTATGACGTTTAGGGGTTAAGGGTGCATATGATACACTCCCCTTTGTAGGTCAATGCCTGTAGAGGCGTAACTCGCTATGCTTCTTAATTGTTCTAGGGTAACTACTTATGTTTCATTGTGGTTTTGTTACGCAGGTGCATACCATATGCATCCAAAAAAGGGTGTGTACCGTAGTATTCCCCGTTTTTCTCCTCATATATCGTACTGTTACTCCCAAGATGCTAGTGATACTAAAAATCTCATGCACATCGACTGCGTAAGCACTTTTTAACTAACGGACCAATTCAACCAACGGACCAAGTCATGGGCGTTGGAGGCGATATTCGACCATTTAGCATTTTTAAATTGGGTGAACAAAAATTTATTTTTTTAAAAATTCACAATCGCTACAACTCATTCCCGTTACATATCGATCGATACTCATTACAATTACATGCTGTGGCACTAGGAAATGGGCTGAGGGCACAATTAAACACAAGCTACTTTGAGGGGCTTATTTATTTTTTTGTTCTCCAATGTAATGACTGCGGCTCAATTTTGTTCCTGATGTATCAGTTGATGACATTTAGTCCCCAATGATTCAATTTTGTACCATTCGAGTCCCAATTACTAATACCGTGAGTTCATCCGTTAAAACGAGGATCATTCTTGTCATTTCACCACCCATCCCGGGGGGAGCTTTCCTTTCCATGGCTGCCCAAGCTTTCTGTTTTTTCTTTTAAATTTTCTTTGGGTTGGGTGGTAAAATGACGAGAATAACCCTCATTATCAGATGAAACTTATAGCATTAGTTATTGGGACTTTATTGGTACAAAATTGAAACATTGGGACTAAATGCCATCAACTGATACATTGGGGATGTAGACACGTAAAATTTCTGGCCTATCACAAGCTACCATGTGTTGCTAGGGCACGCAAATTGGCCAATTAAATGTTGCCAAGTGTCACAAGTCAAAGTCAAAATTTACGGACGAGCCAATTAAATGCTGCCAAGTGTCCGTAGGTTAAAAGACAAGCATGATAACTGGCCAATCAAAAAATGCCACGTGTTTTCAAGTCAAAAGTCAAAGACATATGGAAGGACCAATCAGAGGGCGCCACATGTCAAAATGACACAGTAATTTATTTATCAAGTTTGGCCAATTAAATTATGCCACTTGGTAAAATAAATTATTTATCTCATTATATATAATTATCTTTCCCAAAATAAATAAAATAAATATATTTATTATATTTTAATTATTTTCTTCTAAATCAAATAAGGAAATAATTAGAGAGAAAGATATGGAAAGAATTGCAGTCTTGCCATAACTCTTCATTTCTCATCCCTATAAATAAATGTGCTCTCTCTCATATTTTTGGGGGATCAAGACATCAAGGCATTGAAGCTTCCATCAACAAGCAGACCTCTGAAGATTCAAGCATCCAAAAGCCCTTCAGAATTCCTTGGAGACATCAAGGCATTGAAGCTTCAACAGCACTGAAGATCAAGTATCCAAAAGCCTTTCAGAACGCTTCAAGTCTTCATCAAGCAAGACGGTTCTTCAAATCAAAGCCCAAAAGCTCCGAAGAAGATTCAAGTCTCTATCCAACACACAAGCTCCAGAGCTCTGAAGATCAAGTCTCTAAAGCCCTTCAGAATTCTTCAAATCCACGTCACGCAAGGCGCCTCTTCAGATCAAAGCTTCAAAGCTCTGAAGAACGCTCAAGCCAAATCCACAAGTCAACAATCTCCTTTTACCAAATTGAAGAAGATCTCAAATTCTGATTTGAGACTAAGCTCTAAAGCCCTCAAATCAACATCTACAAATCTGCATCTCCTTTAACCAAATTGAAGAAGATTTCAAAGACCGATTTGAGAAGAAGCTCTACAGCCCTCAAGTCAACGGACACAAACTCGTCATCTTTTTCAACGAAATTGAAGAAGATCAAGTAAATCAACTTGAGAAGAAGCTTCAAAGCCCTCGAGTCAAAATCCATCAAATTCGCCGTCAACTTCGCAAAGATCAAAGAAGATCTCGCCGTTCAAATCGAGAAAAAGCATCAAGCCCTCGAATCAAACTCTTGAAGAGAAGAATCAGAGGATTATTTTCTTTCATTAGAAATTGTTACAGAGATTGTAAACCCTAATTTCTCAAATCAATAAAATCATCGATTTTGGTCAACATCTTTCCGTCTTTTTTGCAGACTCGAAATTTGTGTGATACAGGGGACAAAATTGAGACATAGACAATTCTTTGAGGACCAAAAAGATAAGTAAGCCTACTTTGAGAAGATTTGAGAGGAGAGAGAGAGAGAGAGAGAGAGAGAGAGAGAGAGAGAGAGAGAGAGAGTAAATTGAGGTTCCAGATGTGATTCGAATAACAGTTATTCTGAGAAAGGATACAAATAACCGCCTTTTTTTCAACTACAAATGAATCAGTAATTGTCACGCCCTCAATTTTGATAAGCCAAAATACAAAGAAAATCCACATAGGATCGATTAAAGTCAACAATTTTCCCATAGAAAGCCAAAGTCAAATACAATAAGTTCCTGCTCAAGGGTACCCATACCCATAAAAAAATAACAATGCCTTTAATGTTATTACATAAGTTGAAATAGTCAAAGCTTAGAGGAATTAAAGTTACAAGAATTTCTTTCATTATAAAAAAAAAACGTACTTAGTATACGGATGAGAAAATAGCTTCATGATCATACAATCTTCATGTCATGCATTCACACTCCAAGCATTCGATCTCATGCTCCATGCCGTGTACCTGGGAAAGATAGGGTGAGCTCACTAGCTCGTAGGAAATGTCTATCAAATCTAAATATGATGAAATGCTAATGGAGTGCATGCAACAAAAAGGAGATTTCACAATATACTCACGGAAGTCCCAATTTTAGATGTAAACAATTAGAATCCCATATGCTCGACCAAGATTAACCGGTGTGCCGTTGTGTCTGATACGTACCCGATACTCCGTAGGTGTCCAACTCACTCACACACCCCTTGTTTCATTTAATTTCATCATTTACTAAGATTCCGGGCATGCCATATAGGCCCCGTGTCATTCCAGGCATACCCTTACATAGGGCCCCGTGTCATTCCGGGCATACCCCTTGTGAGGGCCCCGTGTCATTCCGGGCATATCCTTCCATAGGACCCCGTGTCACATCTTTCATTCTTTCATTTACATCTCACGTTCATCCCATGTGGTTCATTTAGTTCGAAAGCTCGTAGTGTGTCGGTTATGGCAAAGTTAATATGTGTCCAAGAATCGTGTGAAATCGTGACAAAATATCATTCATACCATGATAGATTAATAAAGCTTAAAATTCAAGTTGAGAGGCTTAGAAAAGACCAATAAGGGCCCGGAGCATAGGAACATAAGAATGGAGTTACGAACCTCGAGAAAACCTAACACCTTGGTAGGAAAAAGCACATTTCTCTCAAAATACAAAGACTAAGAATATGAGACCAATTGGGTTTGAAAGTAGACTCATAGAGCTTTCCAACGGTTCAAGAATCACCTCAATCGGAGTTCGACGGCCGGGCGTGCCCGCCGGTTGGGTAAAAATCTGCCTTGCAGACAGCTGGGTATTGATACCCATGAAAGTTGTATCAATACCAGATCACCAAAAAAATGGACAGAACACTGGGTATTGATACCCATGAAAGTTGTATCAATACCATATCACCAAAAATGGATAGAACACTGGGTATTGATACCCATGAAAGTGGTATCAATACAGATCACCAAACACTGAACAGAACGCTGGGTATTGATACCCATGAAAGTTGTATCAATACAGATCACCAAACACTGAACAGAACACTGGGTATTGATACCCATGAAAGTGGTATCAATACAGATCACCAAACACTGAACAGAACGCTGGGTATTGATACCCATGAAAGTTGTATCAATACCGAGGCGTTCACGGTAGATTTCAAACCGGTTTTCTCACTTAGATCACAATGGGGCTCAACCCAATCACTTCCAAGGCAAAAATTAGACTCAAAGGCATCCAAGGTAATGAAACAACGACACATTTAATTTAGCACATCATCAAAAACGTGAATCAAACCCAACCAACACAAGAAACATGAAAAATGGGTTTTCTTGCAAGAAAAGAAGAAAATGATCAAATGTGGTTACACCACTCACATTAAACATCTCAAAACACTTAGAGAAGATAGAAATCCCCTACCTCCACAATGATTTAGCTCTAAAAATGAGATCCCAAAACCGAATTCCTAGATCCCCAATTTGAGCAATCCCGAATTTGGCCCTCTCGGTGCGAAAAGATGGTACTCCGAGCTCCCAAACACGCGTAGATGATGAATATGCGGTTGAATCTTGAGTTTGAGAAGTGTGGGAGGTGGATTTGTGGTGGAATTTGAAGAGAAAATGGGGAGGAAGAAGAGGGAGGGGCTGCTGCCCTTAGAGAGAGAGAGAGAGGTGTGTTATTTTTGCCCCAAAAATCAGATCCAATGGTCCATATATACACCCACACACTTGCACTTAAGCCCCTCATGTTTCTAATGTGTTATAAAGACACCCTCAAGCATATATGCATCTCATATTGACCTCGTTTTGCATTTTAAAATATTTCTCACATTTTCCAACATTATTTTCAAAAAAATGATTAAAAATCATGGGTCCTTACAGTAATCCTCCCATCGAGATGAATCAGTAATTCACAAAAGTTTGACAAAAAACTAACAAATGCGAAAAAATCAATAAACACAAAACCACCCAAAAGCTAAGTGACTTATTTTGGAGAACTACTCGTCAAAATTATTAGTTGTAGTTAATGATGCATAAATGAGAATATTAATGGTTTTACCACTTGTATATTTTGAAATACTCCCTTTGTCCCTTTTTAAATGTAGACATTTTCATTTTAGGTTGTCCTTAAATAAGTGTGTGATTTGAAAAATTAATGGGTAAAATTTTTAGAGATACAAACAGGCTAATAGGGAAGCTAAAAAGGCCGTTAGTGAGGCTAAGTTGAGAGCCTACGATGATTTTTACGCTAGGCTTGATAGTAAGGGTGGAGAAAAGAATATATATAAACTCGTCAAGTGAAGAGAAAGGAAAGCTAAAGACTTATCCCAAGTTAAGTGTATAAAAGGTAGTGATTCGAAGGTGTGGGTGAAAGATGAGGAGATCAAGGATAGATGGAAGATGTATTTCCAGAAGTTGTTAAATGAGAAACATAAAGGAAGCTTTGGTGAGGAGGAAGTTGATGTCCCTAGCGAGAAAATAGAATATGAGTCCTATCAGAGGATACAAAAGTTTGAAGTGGCCAAGGCTTTGAAGATGATGAAACCGGGTAAGGCCTTAGGACCAGATGGTATCCCCATTGAAGTATGGAGAAGCCTAGGTGACTTGGTTGACAAAATTGTTCAACAAGATTATTTTATCTAAGAGGATGCCCGATGAATGGAGGAGTACCTTAGTACCTATCTACAAGAATAAATGGGATATTCAAAGTTGCAACAACTATAGAAGTATTAAGTTGATGAGTCATACGATGAAGTTGTGGGAAAGAGTTATTGAGCATCGATTGAGGATGGTGACTACGGTGTCGAGAAAACAATTTGGGTTCATGCCTGGGAGATCAACTATGGAAGCTATTTACTTACTTAGGAGATTGGTAGAAAAACATAGGTCAACGAAGAAGGATCTGCATAAGACTTTCATAGACTTGGAAAAGGCTTATGATAGGGTCCTTAGAGACATTATATGTTGGGTTCTGGAGAGAAAGGGAGTGACCAAAGGCTATGTTGACGTGGTGAGAGATATGTACGAAGGTGCAGTCACTACCATTAGATCACCAGCAGGAGAAACGAGTGAATTTTCCATCACAGTAGGATTGCACCAAGGGTCAGCGTTGAGCCCGTACCTTTTCGCATTAGTTATGGATGAATTGACTAAGTAGATTCGAGAGGATATCCCATGGTGTATGTTGTGTACAGATGATATTGTCCTTGTAGATGAAACAGCTAGTGGTGTTAACACTAAATTAGAAATTTGGCGGGAAGCATTAGTCTAAAGGCTTTCAGATAAGTAGAAGTAAAACTGAGTATATGGTTTGCAAGTTTAGTGATACGCGTATGAGGAAAAAGTGATGATCCAAGATCAGGAGATACCAAAGAGGGACCATTTTAGGTATTTAGGCTCTATTATTAGTCAAGATGGAGAGATTGCAGATGATGTGACTCATAAGATCCAAGTGGGGTGGCTCAAGTGGAGAAGCGCTACTGGTGTATTGTGTGACAAGAGGGTACCAACAAATTTGAAAGAAATTTTTTTATAGAACTGCCATTAGACCAGCAATGCTTTATGGGATAGAATGTTGGCCTATTAAAAAGCAGTAAGTGAACAAGATATGTGTAGCGGAAATGAGAATGTTGAGGTGGATGTGTGTTAAGACTAGACAAGATAGGATTAGAAATGAAACAATTCGCGAGGTGGTAAGTGTAACACCTATAGAGGAGAAGTTAAGGGAAAATAGACTAAGGTGGTTTAGACATGTCTATCGTAAGCTAGCGGATGCAGTAGTTAAGAAAGTAGATAGGATATCTTTGGCTAGAAACGCACAAGGGAAGAGAAGACCCAAATTGACATTAGATGCAGTAGTACGCAAAGATCTGAGTATACTAGACTTAAGCAATGAAACAGCACTTGACAGAGCTCAATGGAGAAAAAGGATTCATATAGCCGACCTCAATTGAATGGGACATAAGGCTTGGTTTGGTTTGGAAAAGTTAGTGGGTAAAGAGATAATGGGTAAACGTGGATGATAACTTTGGAAAGTAGAGGTAAAAATTAATGTGAAAAGTGTAAAACGGAGAAAAAAGTTGATGTGAAAGGTGTAAATATGATATTTCTTTAATAAGTTGAATTTACAAAGTACCACATTTAAAAAAGGACGGAGGGAGTAAAAAAAAGTGGTAGATGTTTACGTGTTTTTTCCGCCTTTAATCAATTTTTTTTAAATGTTAATGTAATTATTTATTTATTTATTATTATTTTATATATCTTTTTTTTCCAAGACGATTTGATGTTAATATATTATTATTTTTTAGATTATTATGAGGATCAACATCTTGTCCGTATGAGTTTTTTCGATAAAGAGATAGAAATATCCTTGATAACTGCAACCTGCTACAAATCAATTTCCTGCAAGCTGAAAACTAATTAGCAACACAAAAAACAAAATGAAAAACTAAAAAGATCACAATCAAGATAACTAAGTGTCGCCTCCATCAGTGGTGTCCGTGTGAGAAACCAAAGTGGCAAGCACATGCTTGGGCAATAGATGCGCACACTGAACTTGTCTCCTCTTACTATAGTAATACGATAAAGCTTAGCTTTGCAATCTTCTCTTATAGGTTGCTAATAAAAAAGGTGTCCAGATTGTCATGCACTTTCACTCCTCCTATATGCATTATTGTGTTTTAACAGTAAGAATATACTTATATCTCAAACTCTTTAAAACCATACACAACTATGGGCCAAATGCCAAGGTCTAATTTATTGAATACATCTAGACTACGTACCCAATTGTCCTATCCCTTTTTCTTTTTTCTTTTTTCTTTTTTGTGCATTTGAGTGGTATAAGAGAAAAACATTGTGCAAAGAAGAACGAGATCTTGAAAGATTTAAACACAGTTTTAATTATAATTTTGATCAAAGGAAATAATTGCGATCACAGGAAATAATTGTGATCGAAGTTATCTTTTATCACGCTTTTAACTCAAAACCGAGATCATAAACATATATCAATCACGCTTTTGGATATTTGATCACGGTTTTTGATGCTTTTGACGATGGATAAAAAGCGTGAGTATTAGCGATTTTTTTACCACAGTTTATAAGTGTGATAAAAAATAAGGGAGAAAATAATCTCGGCTAGATAGATCACGCTTTTACAAGTGTGATGAAAATTAAGCAAAAGATCACGGCTAAAAAACGTGATCTTTATGGCTTATTTTGTAATTGTATTAAAATGTGATTGTGCGGAGGCCACATGGTTAGAAGTTAATCATACCATGTTACTCTTGAATTTGTAGAATTCTATAAGTCATGAAAATAAAAAGAAAAGCACTGATTGAATTTGTTACACCAATGATTGAATGTATGTCATCTCGATCACTGTCAAAAATGGGGAAAAAAAAGTTGAATAGTATCTGTCCTCTTGTCGAAAAAAAACAGAAATCGTCGAACGAGAGTCTCTCTCTTCTTCACAAGTTAATGGACAAATAGAAGATTTACCACAACAAATGTAATGGCTGACCACATTTTTCTCCAGGGCTCTCTCACCTCCTACCCTCTATTTAAAGGGATCCCCTTATTGGTATTGCACACTCCAAGCCAAACAAAAAAAATGGCAAAGGTGGTAGCCCTCATCGCTTTTGCCCTCGGCCTCTTGGCCATGGCCGGGCATGTCCAAGGCTATATCCCAGATCCTGTTATCCCAGATCCCTACTTCAATAAGACGACGGTCGAAGGCGATGTCTATTGTGCCACATGCATAGCAAATTCAGAAACCGACATGGAAGGTCTAGCAAGTATGTATAGATGTTTACAACATTATTTTTATATTGAACACATTCGTGTACCATGAATTAGATACCATCAGATCTATGTACGTATGATCAACATTATAATTATAAATCCATCTACACTACTTACGCAATAATTAGTACACGGAGATGCCTAAATTTGTTAAATTCTATCATGCAATTATGCAACTATTTTAACAAGTGAAAAAGGGCTTATTTACTTTTTGGTCCTCAATGTATATATACAATTGTCCAATTTAATCATCAATGTATAAAATGTGGGTCGATTTAATCCCTTAACCTTGACTCCATCACCCCCTCACCTTACCAAAATGGAGGGCACCTTGTGTATTTTACCCGTCACCCCCTCACCTTACCAGTTGGGCAACATTTTGGTCATTCATTTCTAAGACAACGGTCAACGGCACGGTCACTTGTGCCATATGCATAGCGAATTCAGAAGCCGATATAGATGTGCTTTAATAAGTATGTATATTTTTTTACAACAATAAGGTTATGTTGAACTCATTTGTGTATACCATGAATTAGATACCGTCAGATCTATGTATGATATCTGTAATACGCAAATGCCTAAATTGGCTACTCCTTTCGTCCATTTTTAAATGTCAGCCATAGGAATAGGAATATGTGTAATTTCAAACCCCTAAAGAATATATTTTTCTATATAATTTTTTTAATATTAATTTTTGCAAAAAAATTTTAAAAACACTATACGGAAGTATATTTTTAACGTACACAAAAATACAATTTTCTCTAAAGGGACATTTAAAAAGGGATGGAGGTAGTAAATTTTATCATGCAACTCTTTTAACATCTTATTTTTCATCATGCAAAGCAGTTAATTATTACAATTAAGTTTTTCTTTTATAGAAAGTCTTGATTTCATTGAAAAACGTATCAATATGTCCCAAACTTTTTGAAAATGATCTAAAGCAAAACTCCAGCCCACAAAATTTCGGTCATTTAATGTCTATTTTGAAAATACTGCGTGAAAATTACCTATAATTAAGGTTCCCGATTCATGAAACCCAATTTTTGCCTGCAGAGCTGAGGTTAGGGGAAACATAAGGGATGCCCGGCACTTGTACCGCTCCAAATATTGTCAATATATTACTATTTTTTAGGTTAATTTGGAATAATTCTATGGGTTTCCTTGGTAGGGTGTGGGCCTTTTTGGCGTGGGCTATAACGTTGATTAGGGTATGCTTCTCCTCAATCTACCCTTTGTCGAGTATTACTATATCTTTTCTCCCAATAAAAAAAAAAAAAAAAACATAGGGGATGCCCGGCCCCTGCACCGCTCCAAATATTGTCAAATATAGTGCTATTTTTTTAGGTAAACTTGAAAAAATTCTATAGGAATATTCCTTGGTAGGGTTGGGGCCTTTTTGGCGTGGGCTATAGCGTTGATTAGGGTATGGGCTTTTCGGTCTTAGACTTTTAGGTGTTTTGGGTTTTGGCCCAATGGTGTTATCCGGATTGTTCACAACAAGTTCTTTTAACTTTTCAAAACTTTGGTTGGAGTCTCCTTCCTTTTCCCCAACTTGATGTATAATTTGCCAAATTTTCATTTAAAAAATTTTGCTGATTAAAAAAAAAAAAAAATCTATGGGACTAGTCCCTACATTTACCATGGGTCAAAAAATTCTTCAAATTCCTCTGTATTATGTGGAATAAAACCTTAAAATTTCAAGTTATCATCCTGTTTTTGGTCACGTACGTGTAAAAAAAATTACCTGGCAAATACACAATCTTATTTCTTCATCGGACATAACATGTAGCAATAGGTGTTTATGGAATTTACCTTTTGTTATCAACGTAGAGTTGTTCATGCATCGACCCGAGCTACGAGCAATGACTCCGGACCCCATTGCCGTGGTAGAAGTACTATGCAAAAGTCGTACGACCGGGGCAGTGACTGTTAAAGTCCTTGACAATGTCGACAACGGAGGGTGCTTCTCAGCATACGTTGAGCACGGTCACCACGACGACTTATGCTCGGTAAGGGTGAAGAACTATTTGGTTTGTGTGTAGAGCATGGGCGTGAAATTTTTGTTTTTGTTTTTTTATGTTGGTAATATTTTACTGCAATTATTGACATACTAATTTGTTCACTGATCAACGAAAAAAGGTGAGAGTTGTCAACAGTTCGCACCCTCTCTGCAATGTGAAAGTGCCCGGGTTTAGAAGTACAAGGATCAGCTTCAACAAAAACAATTTGGATACAATCTACGTCAAGAAACCATTTGGATTCGTGAATAAGAAGTCCCTTCCCGACTGCCCTAAGATGCGAGGCAAGAGGGGTAACATAGTCCCAACGGTTGTGATGCCACACTGGGCCCTATCCCTCCCCGTATAATATCTCTCTTTATCGATATATTCTTCTTTGCTGTGCAAAAAAAATGGAAAAAAGAAAAAAAGAAAAAAAAAAAAAACCATAATCACAATGGTTTACTAATTATTGGGTACTCGAGGAACGCTGAACAATTACTCCCGGTGGATTCACTGGCTTGAGTGGAGAAAGAAGACAGAGAAGAAGAACAAAGCGGAGAGGGTTTACTATATAGGCGTTTAATTCGCCCAGTTGATTTACATACGATGACTTCTTCTTCAATGTATTTGCCAACCACGAATATGTTGCGAAATTCAAATTATTAATGAGAATGAAAAGTTCAATATCAAGCAGCTTTTCCTAACGTCTTCAATTTCACTTGCTAGCAAACTCTTCGGGCAATTGGGAGTTATGCATCCCAGGTCACTACCTCTAGGATACTAGAATTAGTAGAGGAGCGCGCAAGTTGGCTCGGATATCCAATTATAAAAATGTGTATCAAACACCTGTTGAGACTTTCGCATAACGTTTTTGTGAGGTGTGATGGCCAGTTATGGTCTGGTCATTTTCCTTAACTTTAATTGACGACTTGTTTCTTGTTAATTTGTTCTGTTAGTGAAATCACCACACACACAACAATGGAATACGAAAAACAGTAAAGAATCGACACAAGAATTTATGTGGTTCCCAAAACCAGGTACGTCAATGGGAGCGAGAGCGAATCTGTTTATTATGATCAAAATCGGGTAGGGATTTTACAATAGAGAATATTTATAGCCCTACTCTATTCTAACCTTAATAATTCTGTACCATATTGTGGCTCGGTCGCTTCGCTCCCCTCGTTCCGCTCGGTATCTGGCCTTTCATAAGAACTTCTCAATATCTCTCCATATATATGAGCCCCAAGTTCCAACATGTTTGAATGTTAAAACTTTAGAAAATATGAAACTTCTAAAGATCAGTTGACCTGTCAGGGTTGATTTTTGTTCTTTAAATATTTTTTTTGTCATTCGTCATTCTTAATCTATTACATGGGGGAGAAGGGAACGTGATTTGATCACGAGATGCAGTGTGGGGCATCCAAGAGCTCTACCACATGAGCTAGCCACCACTTGCTTTCTTAAATAAAAAGTACTAAAAATCACATGTATAAAGTTTAGGGAAATTACATCTAGAACTTCGTGTTAGAGTCATGTTGGAGCTGATTGTTGTTGTGACAAGCCATGAAGTAAGAAAATTAAAAACAAACCAACAAGCGAAAATCAAGGACACAAGGTTTACGTTGTTGCCCCTCAAGCACGAAGTTCTAGATGTACATCCACGGGCGAAGACCAAGAGAAGATTCACTATGAAGGGGAGAGAATACAATGAACCGGCTATACCCGTAACTCTAATTGAAACGCCAAACACTCAGCAAAAAAAAAAAAAAAAAATGTTAAGGGAAATTCAATCGTACAACCCACTTAAAAATTAAAGGGATACCATATCACCTTAATAAGTGGTGGGTTATTAAGTATTGGCCAATTAGTAATGATTTTTTCTCCTCATATATTGCACTGTTACTCCCAAGATGCCAATGATACGAAAAATCTCATGTACTTATATCGACTGCGTTAGCATTTTTCAACTATTGGACCTATTGACGGGCGTTGGAGGCAATATTCCACCGCTTAGCATTTTTTAATTGTGTGAAAAAAATATTTTTTAAAAAAAATTCACAATCGCTACAATTCATTCTCGTTACGCATCGATCGACACTCAATACCGTTATAGAATAAATTGAGCTAAGTCAATTGATTGTATCAGACGACAAGATACAATGACTAATGAGAAATTAAAGTTGCAAACTTGTGTTTCATATTGTTCTCATTCACCAATTTGTCAATATTGCTCCAATCATAATCAAACAAATAAACAGCTACTCCAGTATTAAATTTCTACGAACAATAATTCCTACGACACTTATAGTGAATACTCATATAACCACAGAGACACGCGTAACAAAAAACTAATTGAAAAAACATAATACCAGGGTCATTTATCTTTTTGATCCTCAATGTATGGGCGAGTGGCAAATTCGGTCCCCAATGTATAAAATTATCCAATTTGATCTCCAATGTTTAAAATTGGCCAATTTGGTCCTCAATGTATAAAATTCTCTGTGGTTATGTGAGTATTCACTATAAGCCTGGTAATACCATGACAAACAGTTTCCGATCACAGAATCGAAGCTGATAGACATTCCAAAGTACACTTGCCCCCCGTCTTACCACGGCTGCTGCCTGCTGGCTCGGAGTGAGTCGGGACTTCTTCCTCGAGTCCTGTCATGATTGCACACTTGAGTCTGGGGCTTCTGTCTTCGGATGGGTTGTGTCTTTCTTTGCTGTCTGTTTTTGGGTCTTCCACAGTGTCTGTCTTTGTAAGGTTTAGGTGGTCTGTGTCTCTCCTAATCCTCTTTGATGTGTCTTTGTAAGGGTTGGGTGGTCTATCTCTCTGTAATGGTGGGGTTTTGTTTGTCTGTTATTCAGTTTATTTTCATGCATTGGTCTTGTATATGATATGCAGGGCCGGCCCATAGTCAAGGCCTAGGGTATCCCAAAAATTGTGGCACTCTTGTAAATTTAATTTTTGGTCTAGGTAAGAGTCTTTATATATAAAGCCCAATATGTAAAAAAAACAAGTAAAAGACCCACTGAGTATGAAATACTTCTCTACCCAAATAAGGCCCAACCCATTTTAAAACTCCAAAACATTCATTTCAGTTTATACCCTCATCTTACCTCATCTGTTTCTTCCTTTCCTGATGTGGGACTCAAGGAAAAGACAAACCCCTTTCTTTGGTTGGGAAAAAAAACCCCTTTACTACTAGAACAATTGTGAGTTTTTAGATGAGATTATACTTTTTTTGAGTCCCAATCATTTTTTTGTAATGGTTGTTTGACATATTCCAGTAACGGGAAAAGTGTTAGCAACGGGTAAGATTCCGACGTAGAAACGGTTTGGCCTCTTCGTGTTTTGGCTTGAAGACAATTTTCCCTATTTATCTTATTTTGGATTTCTAGTACTACAACTGTTTGGGTTTTTTTTTCCCAGTAAAAATAGTTAAGTGTTAAGGGCACAATTTTTAGAACCTGCCTTGGGCACATCAAAACCTTGGCCGGCCCTGTGTATAGGGTATGGCTTATTCCACTATAGTCTTGGAGATTTTTGTTAATTTGTCTTAATTAATTGTCAGATCCTATTCCTCCTTGATGTTGGTCTTGGTTCCTGCCTCAGTAGCTGATTAATGTTGCTGGATACCCTTTTTCTGGCTCTACACAGCCATCTTTGTGAGGCTTATGGCTTATCTGTTACTCTGCTAGTTAGCTGGTAATGTTATTTGGAATCTGAGTATTGATGACTTACTGTACTACTACTGCTAATGATGATATGATCTTGTGACGCTGATGAGATCCTACTATTTTCTCGCTAATGGATTGAGCTTTTCTTTTGCCTAGCTTCACTTCTAGTTTCTCGCTAGTTGATTTGCTTTCCCATATCTTTGCTTTGTGCTTGGTTTGTCTCATCTCGATGTACCATTTTGTTGAGTTTTTAATAAAATTTTGAAGCGATTAAAAAAAAAAAAGTAGCGAAGTGAGAGCCACCTGAGAATCTGAGATGTTGGTTCAATTCCGTAAACGAATCTCCTATGGAGTTATGGGTTGGTCGCTTGCTTAATCATCCTGCTCGGCCAAAGAAAGACCAAGCAAAACCTTCACTAATTGAATTGTAAGAATTCTGGGATTGGCGCTTTACTCTTATAAAAATGATACATGTACAACAACTAGGTCTAACAAGTCTCTAACACATTAATTGTGTTTGGGCTTTGTAAGGACCAAATTCCGGAGTCGTCTTGTTATTGGCAATTCCATATGACAAAACTCATATTTATTATCGAGTTGTAATTTTCTAAGTAAAAGTCTGTATAGGATTAGAATGGAAGAATCTCTTTGTAATGTAATTTGAGTGTTAGTGGTTTTAGTCGGTCGACGGCATTCGGAACGGGAAGATCAATCATGCGATCAATCGGTTTCTCAATCAGGTAACTCTGAATTTTAAGCACAAGACTGCCGTGGACTATTCAGAGCATAGCGATTAACAAGAGGATCAATCGGGTTGTTGATCGGCATTTGCAAAAATTTCGGATCTACAAGGTTCCGATCAATCGGCTTCCGATGCGATTGATCGGATTGACAAATTTATAAATATATGCCCTCGGTTCAGATCTAGGTTATCTTGAGTCGGCTAAGAGAAAAAAAAAAAGGGAAAACCGTGTGTGTGCTTGTTCTTGAATACAATAACACCAAGAGGGTTGATTGTGTATCTTGAAGCACGTTCTTCATGGATTGTTAATCAAAGCTTCAAGAGGTTTCTACATCTTCGATCAAGTTCAATTTTCCGGTGGATTTCTGGAAGAACATTTGGAAGGCTTGAGGATTCGAGGCGTTGGCGATCAAGATCACTGGGTGCAGTGTACGTGTGACTCGGCAGGTGATACTTAGAACGTTGTGAGGATTTACATCGTTTGGATAGGTATATCTGTAATTGCACAATGGTTATAGTGATTTTGATTCCTTCCCGTGGTTTTTTACCCATTTAGGGTTTTCCACGTATATCTCTGTGTTGTGGGTTTTGACTACTTGCATATTTACTATTGGTAGTATTAATTTGTGATTTGCATTCATACTGTTAGGGTTTTAACTGATTGTAAGGGAACCCTGATTTTTCAGGCTTCATACACCATGTGAGTGTGCTGGAAACTTTTGTTGTACATGTATCATTGTTGTTACTCTTAGCTTATATTTCCGTTTTAGTTGGTTCTAGTTGCGAATATTTATATTCCTTTCTTTTTCCCATTTTAATAGTTTTCCTAATTTTTGAGGTACTTTATTTTTTAGTAAGGTTTGCTAAGATATCCCTATAAGAGGAATTGTAATCTCCATTGTTTGGTATCTTTTATGCAATAAACAACTATGAGTTTTATCTCTGTTCTTGTGGATTCAACATTACTCGTGGATTCGAGTGCCTATATCGCTTAGATTAATACGCTAACTAGTCTCTTGTGAATTCCGCTGCGTTAAACACATTTGCGTATATCATGAATTAGATACCATAAGATGTGTATGAGCAGAACCAGCTCATGCATGAATCTCATGAACCCTAGGATTTAAGCCCCCCAAAAAATCAAAAAATTTAGGGGCCCCCAATTACTTAGTACCCCTACATATATATATACACACACACACACACACTAGGCCAATACAATTTTGTACGTTTGCCGCTAAAAGTGCGAGAAGACAAATGTTCGAATGATAGATTTTGAAATATTGTAGCGGTTGTATATTTTTGGATAACTATAGGTTTGCATTTGTAATGTTAAATCTTCTGTAATAGTTTTTATAATGACATCTTATTGGCCAATTTTTGTATACAAAATATAGGGTGGGCCCCCTATTTTTTTTCCCCAGTGACCGGACCTTGTTTAATAAGTTCGATTTAGGCCTCCCAAAAGTATGAGCCGGCTCTGTGTATGAGTATGACAACATTTGTAATATGTCACCACCCGTCCAGTCATTTAACCAAGCATTAGTGGTATATCGAACGACTCAAATTTCATGCCAGTAGTTTTGTGGCCTAGATAAATTTTAATCTGCCCTTACGTTTATATGCATGTGCACTTCTAATTATGACATGAAACGTTTCAAAAAAAAAAAAATTATTACCTGAAAACGTCTGAATTGATTTGTAAGATTCTATCATGCAACAAAGCTGATTGTAACAATTTCTTTTTTCATTTATAGCATGTCTTCATTTGAAAACTCTAGCCCACACCATTTTGGTCTTTTTTTTTTTTTTTTTATTATATATGAAAATACTGCATGAAAAGGTTCCTTACTCATGAGCTTAATTAAACCCTATTGTTGCTTGCAGATCTTGAGATAGAAGTACTCCCTCCGTTTCAAATTGTTGGTCACTTTTGAGATTTTAACTTTTTAAACAGACGTGCAATAAATGCATTCATTTAATGCATTCACATTAAACAAATTTATTAATTTTCAACAATACCCGTATATTTCAACTTTTGAGAGAAATGATTATTGTTGGTAAAGTGTTTATTTTGGAAGATTAAATCAATTTTGTTTGGATTTTTCAAATAGGACAAACAATTTCAAACATCCCAAAATAGTATAAGTGACAAGCAATTTGAAACGAATAGAGTAACATGCAAAAGTTGTAAGACCGGGGCGGTAACTCTTAATGTCCCTGGCTTCATCAACAACTGTGGAGACTTGGCAATATACGTGGACCGTGATCACGAGGACGACTTATATGTGGTAAGGATGAAAAAATACCTGTGATATTTGTTTTGTGTATAGAACATAGAAGTGAAATTCTTGCTTTTTTAAATTATTGATGCGGCGTAGCGTATAATTAAAAATTACGTGAAACAAGAACAATCATAAACAATGATTGAGTTGGAGATACTCTCTCCTTGAATAACAAATTTTTAGAATAATCTCGATTTTTCTTTAATTCAATAATAACTGTCTTGCCCTAAGGCTTGCAATAGCTTATATAAGATCGTAGAGACCCTAGGGTAGAAAGGAAACTAAATAATTAAGGTCTTGATTTGGATCCAGGGGTGCTAGAAATGAGCCTCTGAAAATCACCATAAAAATCGCTCAAAACGACATTGTTTTGGGCACCAAAAAGGACAACAAAAAAATCACTAAAAACTGCGTCATTTTGAGTCCTAGGAACATAAGAGATGGAGCTTTTTTGGAAACGTAATTCTCACTAGACCAAGGGTTGAAACTTAATTACCACTAGGCCAAGTGTTTTTTTGTTTTTGTTTTATGAAAACTGAAACAACCACATGCATTATTTCTAGGTCAATTTTTTTTTTTTTGGTTTAGGCACTTAGGGTATCATACGGTTTCATAAGGTTTTAAAAGTTTAGGCACTTTCATGGGATTTTGGGGGTTTAGGAACTTTCATACGGTTTAAGGGTTTAGACAACTTCATAAGGTTTTAGAAATTTAGGCACTTTCATGGGATTTTGGGGGTTAGATAGTCTCATACAGTTTGGGAGTTTAAGCACTTTCATACGGTTCCGGAGTTTAGGCACTTTGGGTTTAGGTTTTAGGCACTTTGAATTTAAGCACACTGAAAAGAAAGAAAGAAAGAAAAACCCAACTTGACCCGGTGGAAATTATTTTCTCAAAAGTGGATTTAGAGGTAATCGCCCAAAATGACGTCATTTTGGGCTATTTTCAGGAGTTGATTTCTAGCACCCCTGATTCTGTCTTGATTGCAAATCAAGCCTCAGTGAAAAGAAATCCAAAAATACCCTCAAGAAAAGGAAAATTCTAATTGACTGGAAAATAAAAATATTAGAAATAATTATAAGGTTGTCAAAATAGACGGCAACTAAAACGGAGTTTCCTACTAAAAGTTGTAAGCAAATCAATTACTTCCTAAAACAAACAAAATTACCCTTTTGAGGGCCTTGATGACATCGAACGGCCAAAATCCATCATTCATCATTGCCCACACGGCGATGAGAAATGTGCAGAAGTCTGTTTCGCTTCAAAACACGAACTCGGGGTCATTTTGCCAAAGTTGGTCGTGCAACTTAAAAAGGGGTTCTGATTGGCTAGTGCACTTTTATGGGTCTTGTCCCATCCAAACCCACCGTCATGCGTGATCATTCCTTTCTCTTCCTTCTTTCCCCTCTGTGTTTTTGCTCTCAATAGGTGTAGTTAATACTCTCTCTCTCTCTCTCTCTCACTCAAGTACTTCAAACCTCTTTTTGATTTAAGATTTTAAAATAAAATAACTTTTGTTATACACATTCATTTTTTTTTATAAAAATTATATATTTGAAATCTACTCAATGAGATCTTTGAAACAGTATCCATTTTTTTTTAACGGCAAACAACTTTATTAATCTTTGAAGGATAAGAAAGACTATAAGGGAATGGAAGAGGCAACAGCACGAATAGAGGAGAAGATCCACTAGACAAAACCCCAAACAAACCCAGATAGAGTTAGCAAGGAGTCAACCAAAAACAAGAACAGAAATAGATCAAGGAAAACAAAAAAACAGAAGAAAGATGTAATTGAGCTACAATGATTCCATAAAGCTCTTCAGGTTGAATATAATGATTCCATAAAGCCCCCAATGTTGTATATAATCCGGGCTTATCTAGCTCATTTTTCTTTACACACACATGTGATTTCGTGCTTTATATGTTTGATATGTGCGTAGTGTTGTTTTTGTTAGTTTATAGGTAAAACACGTGAATAAGCACGTTTTGGAGCGCATTGGAAGCCGTCCCAAGTTACCGAGTGCCAAGTTGCCCCATGGCATACCACCACCGGGCCTTAAGAGCCAAGAAATGAAGACTCGGTTAAGGCCTGGGAAGTCGAAAAGCCACAAAGCCAAGCCCGTGCGTTAAAAGCTGTGTCTCACGCTCTCAAAGACTCCCGGTGGTGTCCGGGAGTGAACAAGCACTCACGAGACCAAGTGCCCCTCTTCCCGAGGCTCACACGATGTTTGGAAGTGTCTTGGAAGATGCCTGGTAGCACACAAGACCAATGGATGGTGAAGAAAGAAGTGGCAAGCTCAAATGCCTAAGTATTGATAGAGGTATTGATACCAGTGAAGCTAGGTATCAATACCTTTGAAGAACAAAGTTGGACAGAACCGTGGGTATCGATACCCCCAACCTTGGTATCGATACCCAGGCTTCTCGGGTAGCATTGTAAATGCAGGTATTGATACCAATATTGATAGGTATCAATACTCAGCAACCCGAAAAAGTGTTTAATCTACTTGTTAGACTTTCCACTTATGGAAACTTACTACTTTTAGTTGCATTTAGGATATTTTTGTGAGAGAGAAGGGTTATGTGTATATATCTCTCCCTCTCTCTATCTCTTTCATATCTCCTACACTTTCATTTTATTTTCTTTTTAGTCTAAATTAGCTCCACATTCTCTCTATTTTTTAGGTTTCAATCTTCAAGAATCAAGGTTTTCTCCTTCATTAATGTTGTAAGCACTTCTCTAATCTTTATAAATTCGTAGTTTATTTTCATTTTCATCATGTTTTGTATTTCCTTTATATTTCCTTTAATGTTTAGCTTGATCATGTTTGAGTAGTAGTTTAGGCTTGGTCATGGGGTGAAGATCACTCCATGACTTCGGTGTTTTAATGGTTTCTCATGTTTATATGCTTATTGTGGGTTTGTGAATGGATTAATCACTCTATTTTCGGTCTAAACTTAGAGTTGTTAACCTCTTTGATTGGGTGTAGACAACTTCTTTGGCACACACATTGCTTTGAGCTATGCCACTTTCGGTGTTTGACAAAATGTATAAAAGGGTGTCTTTCCATTTACAAACCTCATTCTTGTGATTAAGATTGGTTTTCATTGGGTAAGTTCAATTTTATGTATCAAAATTTAGTCTTGTTAACCTATTTGATCTTGTGTAGGCAAGGGCTTGACTACTTGCCACACATGATGCTTAGAGCTATGGCATTCAAAGTGTTTGTCAAAGTGCCTCAAAAAACTTATCCCATTGTTAAACCCATTTTCTAGAGTCAAAATGATCTTCATTGTTAAATCTTCCGAGTGAGAGCAAATGACTTTGTCTCTCACTTGAGTTATAGTTGAGAGCCATTGAATATCCTTATTCATGGGTGGTATGAACCTCTAGACCTTGCCGCCTTTAATTTATAGTTTATATCTTCATTTTCAATCGCGTTAGAGGTAGAGAGAGAATTCCACCAATCAAACTCCAAAAGCCAAGTTTACCGCTTTAAGGCTAAAACCTACACTTGCAAGACAACTCTCACGCCGGGTGCGTTTGGTCCCTGTGGATTCGACCCGGTCTTACCGGTTATTATGCTACCGCCGACCTAGCCCTACGCTTGGGGCGACACCATCTACAATACAATCTAAGGTTGCAAGCACTTACTTTTCTGAATACATAATTCACACCCAAAATAAAAGAATTCATACCCCTCAAATGGAGAATTCACCCATTCCAAAATGAAAGAATTCACAATCCTTCTAAATAATTCACATTCTCTAAACAATTCACACTCCTTAAATGCATAATTCACAAATTCTATACACAATTCGCACTCTAAAAAATCTTTTTTTCCCACATAATTTCATATCCAATAGGGGTCTTGTTTGATAGATCTCGTCGAGTAGGTTCTAAATTATTTTTTTTCAAAATCGGATGTTTAAATAAAAAGATATAAACATTTAATGTTTTAAAAAATAGAAAGGGGAGAGAGAGAGAGAGAGAGAGAGAGAGGGAGAGAGAGGCTATGCAATTGAAGTTCAACGCAGAATGTCTATGTTAACATCTCCACGCGCGCAGGCCTATGTAGGAGCGAAAGACAAAAGGGGATTTGGACTGAAACCCCAACAAAAAGTAGGGCGGCTTGCTATTTCCCAACTTAAAAATGACATTTGGGTCGAACACAGCCCAAACGATCCAGGAATGTCGATGCAACCTGGTCTGCATCAATTATTTCCTCTCTTTTTGTAATATTTTACTACAATATTAATTTCTTCATTGATCAACGAAAAAAGGTGAGGGTCGTCTCTAGTGCCTACCCTCTCTGCAATATGAAAGTGCACAGATAACTGCAAGGATCGACTTCAAACAAAACGACCCCATCTACCTCAAAACATCATTCGGATTCGTGAATAGGGAATCCCTTCCTTACTACCCAAAGGTGCGGAACAAGAAGGGTAATTTAGTCCCAGCTGTCCCGGCGATTTCACTGCAGGGGCTTGAGTGGAGAAAGAAGATGAAGAAGAAGAACAAAGAGGTAGGGATGGCAATGGGGCGGATCGGTTCGGGTTTTGGCCGATCCGCACCCAAACCCAAAGGGTTTCGGTTCGGTTCAGGTTCGGTTCGGAAAAGGGAGAGGATGAACCATAACCTAACCATTCGGGGTACAGGTAATTTCGGGTAACCGATTTTGTGAAGGAAAAAATAGCTACCCATTTGGGTAACCGAATTGTACCCATCCCGCCCCGCCCCAAACCGTACTAAAACATGAATAAATTGAGTTTAGGATATTTTATTATCTCAAAAAAATTGAAAAAACATGAAAAAAATTACAAAAGGAGACTACAAATATCAGTCAAGAGACTCAATCCTATAATATATGAGTCTCACAAGTCACTGGTCACGGCCTCTTTGATGTAGAGAAAATGTAATTTTGAAACCCTACTTGCAAATGCTATGTATATATATGAAGGGGAAAAGGGTAATTTTCAAATATAAATAAGGTTTATGTAATATTTATATATAATATAGGGGTCTTATGTAATTAATATAATTTCGGTTCGGTTCGGTTCGGGTATCGGTTCTGGTTCCAGGTGAACCCATAACCGAACCGAACCCGTTCGGTTTTCCATCCATCGAACCCACACCCGCACCCATGGGGCAAAAATCGGTTACGGTTCCGTAAAAAAAAACGGTTTCGGTACGGTTACCCGTCGGTTCGGTCGATGTTGCCATCCCTACAAAGAGGAGGGTTTTAATTTGCCGGGTTGATTTCCATCACTTTGTTTTTGTTGAAGATCATCACCACCTCTCTTGAGTTTTCCGGAGTCTTCCGGCTATTGCCGGAAACTTCCGAACTTCCGGGCTATTTCGAAAATACCTAGACTTTTTTAGAATGCTCCGGAATCGTCTAGAATATGCTAGAGTCTTCTAAGGCTTTCCGGAATGTTGTGGAGTATACTAAAACATTCTAGGTTCTACTAGAACGTTCGGGAATATTATGGACCACACTAGAGCTTTCCGGATAATATAAGAATATTCCAGAATATGATGAAAGCTTATGAGCTCCACTAGAAGCATCTAGAAGCATGGAGTGATGAGTGCTTCTAGTAGTATCCATTGGTGCCTATATATAAATAAGGGTGAGGTCCTCATTTGTAGGCAATGCAAGTGAATGCAAGAAAGAGAGACTCCAAGCAAGTGAGTGAGAGTCCAAGTGTGAGGTGTCTAAGTACTAAAAGAGTTTGTATCCAAAGTAAAAGTGTCTTCCTAGATTGTGTGTGATAAGCCCCCAATGTTGTATATATCCGGGCTTATCTAGCTCTTTTTGTTCACACACACACACACACGCATTTTAATGCCTTGTTCGATTGATGTTGCGCGAAGTGTATTTTTGGTAGTTTTACGGGAAACAAGTGCATTAGGCGCGTTTTGAAGTCCTTTGGGAAGCATCCCAAGAATTCAAGGACCAAGAGCCCCATGACATTCCCCCATCGAGCCTCGAGAGCTAGGAAATGAAGATTTGGCTAAGACTCGGGAAGTTTAGAAGGCACAAGATCAAGCCGGAAGGCTAAAGGCGTAATCCGGGAGTGATTAAGCACTCATGAGACCAAGTGCTCCCCTTCTCGAAGCTCGCATGATGTTCGGAAGTGTTTTGGAAGATGCCCGGTAGCACACAAGGCCAATGGATGGCGAAGAAAGAAGAAGAAACCTCAAATGCCTTAGAATTGATGCAGGTATTGATACCAGTATTGATAGGTATCAATACCTCTGAAGAAGAAGCTTACCAGAACCTTGGGTATTAATACCCCCAAACCTTGGTATCGATACCCAGGCCTTTCGGGTAGCTTTTTAAATGCAGGTATTGATACCTATCAATACGTGTACTACCTCTTGTGTGCAAGAGAGTCTTCCATTGTGAGTGATAGTGTGTGTTGTTGTACACTACTTAAGTGTACAAATGATTGTAATCAATAAAATTATACTTGTTTGTTGTGTTCAAACTCTACAGTTTTGTAGTTTGTTCGAATGTCAGAAGATTGAAATGGAACTTCTCAAGATCTAATTTGTTGACCTCTTATGTAGAGTTGATTTTTGGTCCACAAATAAGTTCTATAAACTATCGCATCCATAAAGTTCAGGAAAATTCTATCATATATACCACTCGCCTATAAATTAAAGGTATATTGTATTACTCCAATAAATTGTGGGCCATGCTAAGTAATTGTTTTTTAGGAGTAGTAAGGAACTTGAAAACTTTCCTTGAAATAGTTCAGGAAAGAAAAATCATGCATGGGCTTCACACGCTATGTTGGAGACTAATCGTTATACCTTTATTGTTTTTGTTTGCGTTACGTATTTGTCATGCCCTCGATTTTTAAATATTATTAACAATACTTTTCTTTACCAAATGATCCAACATCTCACGAATATAAACTAAACGCAAGATGTACCAAGGAAAGAAATAGATAGGTCTACAACTTTACATTCCTTTCTCCTTTCGGATTAAAAACCTACAAATATATCTTTGGAATATAACTAGGTATATTATACTTACCACTCTTTCATACATGTTTTCTAGACGTCACACAATGCACCCAACACTGCATGCGACGCACCTTGGTGGATACTTGAGATGGAAGGGATGAGCACATAGTTGCCTAGTAGGAAAATCTGTAACTTAAACTTTATGCCTTTGAAATGAGACAAGTTAAGTGACAATATTTTGTTTTAAAGCAAAACCTTCAAACAAAATTCAAATAAATGATATACCTTCGATACTTGGAGTTTGATTGACTACAAAACTTATATACCCACAAAGTTTTTTTCTTTCTTTTTTTTTTCAAACCTCAAGACACTACAAGAAAAATTACCATTCCTGGCTAACTGTTTAGTCAGCTAAGGTAACCCATTTAGTCGGCAAAGGAAATTCCAGATTAGATTTTTAGTCGGCATTTTTTGTCGGGTAATGATTGTCGGCAAATGTACTTCCCGGCTACAAAATATTTAGTAGGCTAAGGTGTGTCCTTTTAGTCTTTAATTTATTTTTAGTCGGGGAATGCATTAACATTTACCAACTAAAATCTAGTCGGGGAATGTATTACTATCAACTAAATTGAAACACCCCATGTAAACCACTAGCCTAGTATCTTGATTTGATCAACAAGCAACACTATATGGTTCAAAATGCTTAAGCCTAACGTATTGATAGTCTCTTACATGGTTTGTTATACGTATAAGATCACTTATGTAAACAACCAATGTGTGACTAAACGTCATCTACCCCCAAACTTGAGGTATTAATTACAATCTTCTCCATTTAGAGATGCAACGTCATCGCTGCACAATCCCAGCAACACCTAGTGTTTGTGGTGGCAGAGTGCATCCTACCCACTACTTGGACCAAGGCAGGGCTCTGATACCATTTGTAACGTCCCATGTAGACCACTAGCCTAGTACCTTGATTTGATCACAAGCTATACCACATGGCCCAGAATGCTTAAGCCCAAGGTACTAGCTCTCTCTTACATGGTTTGTTATACACCAAAAATCACTTATGTAAACAACCAATGTAGGACCAAACGCCATCTACCCCCAAACATGGTGTATTACATAAGTTCTAGTCAAGGAATGTATTAACATATTCCAACTAAATTCTATTTGGGGAATATGTTCACTATCACCAACTAAATGTTTGGTCAGCGAATATGTTGATTATGTGCTGACTCACCAACTAAATTTTTGGTTGGCTACAAAAAAAAATTCCCCATTTTGATTTCCTGCCAATTCGTAATGAATACTAAATAAATAGATCCAAACTTAGCTCTTCATAGTCAATAACTCCAAAGTAGAATGGTGGGATACTCCATTAAAGCTTCAATATGTATAAAAAAAAAAATCCACCATTAACAAACCTGCCCCAAAAATGGGCACATAACTTTTGCCCCTTTTTTATGACCTAAGTTTCTTGGAAAACATCTTAACTAATTCTATATCGGACTAGACTATGGGTGCAGAACCTATTGCACAAAAAGTGCACAGATCGAGCTCGAGGACCAACTTTTGGATACCACACGAACAATCTGAGCTGTTCATTCATCTTAAGCTTAAATTCCGAAGGGCCCCAAGGAAATTCAGCTCAATCAGACGTCTTTAAGTGTTTGATCTAAGAGCCCCCCATTTCAGTACAAATGAACGGCTCGAATTGTTCGTGTCGGACCCAAAAATGGGTCCCCGAGCTCGATTTGTGCATTTTCAGTGCAATGGGTTTTGTACCCATATAATTACCGTTCTATATCACACTACAGCTTCCAAACCACTTCAAGACAATTTGATTAGTCATGTAGAGTATATGCATGATAGTCACCTTGACACATGATCACAGCATATAATCCTATATGAATAATGCAACTAAAGTATCATACCAAATGAATCCAGAGAATGGTGAGGGTACCAAAAGGTTCTACTCCAGAAAGATTGAAAGAAAATCCCAAAATATAGCCCCAAAACACTGAAAAAGGACACGATCCCAAAAGGGATTCACTATCTATCCTTTTGAATTACTGGCATGATATTTCTGCATAGAAGAAAAGTCTGACTAAAACGGTAGAAGAAGGGGTACAGACCCCATATGTACAGACCGTGTATATCGGGGACCCCGTTGTGGGTCTCAAACGATCAATCCGAACTTTAAATGAAATGGGATGATTTGGGATTGAGCTCATACAGTCGTCCGATTGCCTCGATTCCCGTGGCCCACTCAGAATTCGATTTTGAGAATGATGAACGATTCGGATTGATCGTTTCGGACTCACAACAGGGTCCCGACGCCAGTCGGTACGTGGTTGGTACCTATAAAACGGTTCTGACTAAAAAGTGCATATCACATATTAACAAAGGGATTGTTCCCAGCCGTCCCAGCCACACGCAAAAAGGAGAAAATCGGAGTTACTTTCAAAATGAGGTAAATTAACACGTAGATACACCAATGAAGAACCTAATTACCTCTATGAAACTGGAAATGCACGCAAAATGCAATGAGATAATAGGACATTTCTGCTGCAGTCAAGTGATGGGCCATTAAGTATCGGCCGCTAAATAAGTAATGAATTTTTTCGCCTCATATATAGTTTTTTACTCCGAAGACACCAGTGATACGAAAAATCTCATGCATGTCAGCTGATTCCTATTACATATGGGTCCGTTTTCAATTAGCAGACCAATTCATGGGCAATAGAGCTAATATTTGACCTGTTAGCATTTTTTAAAATTGTATGAACAAAAGTAATTTTCGTCCGGTCCAAATTTTTTGAGAGCCTTTTTTGTTTACTACTATTTAGAACTCGTCGAGACCGCCAACTATATGAAAAAATATGTTCATCCGATACTAATCGATATGTTTAGAAAACACGTTTATTACATTTTTAAAAAGTAGCATTTAAACACTAAATTTTTTTTATCAGAACATTTAAATACTGAATGGCAACCCACTTTTGGAACCACTATCTAATATCAATATGCATAAATTAAAGAAAAAAAAATCTTCAAATGTGGGGACTGGCCCCATTGGCTTGAATGCTCTATGTCGCAGATTACATGTCCCAATACCGACGTTTATGATCTACATACTTCCTCTTCCTCACCCTAAAGTCATAGCGAGATATGTTGTGACAGGCAACGGAGTTAAAGAAAACAAATCAACAAGCGATAAATAAAGACACAAGATTTATTTAGTTCCCCCCAAGCACGACGCTCTAGAGGTTCGTCCACGGGCAAAGAGACACACAAAATCCCTGATGAGCTACCTACAGAGCATCAAACGTCTCAAGAACACAAAAGAGACACACAAAATTCTAATATTCAATCCCAAGAATTAAAGACTATTAATGGAACGACCAAGAACCCCTAACACTGTTAGAAAAAGCTTTTAAAATCTTTTTAAAATAATTTATAGTGTCTAATTAAATTTGATAAATAAATGGGTGGTTATTGGATATTAATTTTTGTAACGCCCCACACATATAATCACGGGATTTATGGCCTATATTAATTAGATGATATTTATGGAATTCTATATCATATAATTATTAACCCTTGGCCTATATATATGGTGTAGAAAATCACAAGTGTAGAGAGTATTTTTACTTGATAAAATTAGGAAGTATTGCTTGTGTTGTTTTACAAGCTAAATGAGATATAGTTTCAGTATATAATATTTTGAGCATACGGGCAATTCTTGATTTGTATGGAAAACTTTAGTTGCATACAAAGCTTCCGTGAATGATCGTTGTAACTTGGGAGTGAAATGTCACACAACTCGGTGCAAGCGGGGACATATTCTCTCTTAGGAGAGCGCTTTACGCGTGTCTTGATCAATATAAGTGTTTCTACTCTCTCTTATTTCATATTTGTAATATCGTATATTATTTGTTTGTTGTGTTGTTATCTCCAATCATATAAGTTTACAGAAATTCTAATGAATATTTCCAACAAACACTATGGGAAACCCCATGGGGTCTTTCTCAAAAGGATTGACTCAAGAAATTCAAAGCCCTAAGAGGCCTCAAGACTCCTATTTATAAGAAACACAATCAAAGCATTATCATAGAAGTCTAATCACAATAGGAAATCTTAAATGCAATAGGAAATCCTAAACGCAATAGGAATTCTCCAAAAAAAAAGAGAAAAAATTCAAGGCACAATTCCAACAAAATATAATGACTAATGAGAAACTGAAGTGCCAAATTTGTGTTATATATTGCTCTCATTCCCCAATTCATCAATATTGCTCCACTCATGCATAATCAAACAAATAAACAGCTACTCCAGTATTCTCTACGAATGACAATCCCAACCCTTACCTATGGTAAATACTCATATAACCACAGAGTGACATATCAAATCACTGAATCATTAAATAAAGTAGTTATGGTCTGTTGTCATTCCTTGGCCTATCAAATAAAACGTGGACAGACATTCATTGCTTATACAAATTTCCTGACACAAATTTCTTGATAAGAAATTTGGGATCTCCCAACGGTTTTATTAGCGACGGTTCAAAAAACCGTCGGTACAATTGGTGTATAGTAATGGTTTGAAAAGCGTTACTAGAAACATGACTATAGCGACGGTTTTCATCAACTGTTACTAGAAACTGGACTATAGCGACGGTTTTCATCAACCGTTACTAGAAACAGTACTATAGCGACAGTTTTATTAACCGTTAGTAGATTAATTTTACCACACCAAAACTAATTTTCATTATTTATTTAATCATTTTCTCGTAAAAATTTTCCTCGATCGGGTTTAGAAAGCTTCTTAATTATCGAGACACAATTTCATTTACAATTTTTTTTTTGTTTGATCAATTGTGTAGCGATAGCTCCCCGTTTTTATAAAATTCTTCTTTGCCGATCAAAAAAAATTTGTTTAGCAATAGCTGATTAACTTTATTTTTTGTATGAAATTAATTATGTACTCTTTAATATGTAAAAGATAGATGGTTTAGATTGAAAAAAATGACTCAAGTGGGGGGTCGAGTCTTGCAATCTAAAAAAATGACCCGACGAACTTCTATTATGGTGATAATGACGAGATGTGAAATGCCAATGGTTTAAATCGATGCTTGTAAATATGGAGTTTGTTATTACATTTAAAATATATACGTTAAATCTAATTTATAACAAACTATTAAACCAAATTAAAAAAAACTGATTTGTATAGTATAAACAAAGATTAGAAAAAGAAAATTTATAAAAAGGCTTATGTTAAAAAAGAAAATTTATTAAAAATATGATATTAGTAGGTGTTCGTATAATGGGTGTTCAAATGGGGAGCATAAAACAATGGGAATAGAAACAAAATTATTTGTATAGTATAAACTGGATTTTAAAAAATATATATTAAAAGGCGTTTGTTAAAAAAGAAAATTTTTGCTTTCAAAAATAAAATATATATATTTCAAAATATATTAGTTGGTGTTTGTATAATGGGTGTTCAAATGGGGAGTGTAAAACAATCGGAATAAAAAAAAACTTATTTGTATAGTATAAACTGGATTAAAAAATTTATTAAAAGGATTTTGTTAGAAAAGAAAATTTTGTGTTAAAAAATAAAATAAAAAAATTATTGAAGTAGTGATATTAGTAGGTGTTTGTATAAGTATATAAAAGAAATGATATTAGTAGGGGTTTGTAAAAGAATAATCCGGTTTATATAGTATAAGTATTAAAAGGGTGCCTAAATGACTCAAGTTGTGGCTTAGCTCAGTTGGTTCGTGCACACATGCACACAGGCGAGGTCTCCGGTTCGATTCTCAGGAGTAGCAAACTTCACAATTTTCAGCTGCCACACGTGACACGTAGGTGCCACACGGGCGTAGGTGGGTCAGCGTCAGTCGTGTGCCAAGCGGGTGACACATCAGCAACACGTAGGCACCACGCCAGCACCTTGCATAGGTCATGTGGGAGCCACATCATTCGATGGGTTTATATTTATTTAAAAAAATATAAAAAATTTATTTAAAAAAATAAAAAAAAATTATTTAAAAAAAAAAAAAGCTTTAGCAACATTTCGGTTATAAGCGTTGCAAAAGAAACCATTACTAAAAAAAAAATCTATACCAACGCTCGACAAAACTGTCGCTATTCCTCTTTAGCGATGGTGCAACTGCAACACTTGGCAAAACTGTTGGTGTAGCCTAAAAGGGTCTTTTTGCAACGGTTTTTGGGTTCTTTTGTAACGCTTTGAACCATTGCTATAGAACAATTTTCTTGTAGTACATGATGCAAGATCTATTCCTATAAAACATATGTACCTGAATCTTCTGTTGAGAAGGGACCCACTGCCCATTATACTCCTGATGAACCCTCAAAGTAGAAGCAAGGTAATCGTAGTCATCCTTTTACTAAAAAGGTAATCATACTCATCCCTAAAGCACTCAAAATGGACTATATACTTCAATCCATCTTTCCTTCCAGTAACCTGAACCATCCACCACCCATCAAGAGCATACCCATCCATCTTGTCCAGCACGTTGAAACTCGAAACCCTAATCTTTGGTGGAACTGGCCTCAGCTCAGAAGCTTTAACCACCTCCTTCAATGGCCCCTTTTGATTTTCTTTTAAAAGGGTTGTGTATTCCACTCTGAATTTTTCTTTGCCCATTCTTGATTCTTGAAATCACTTTTGCCATGCACCCAGTAGGAAATCCATCGTCATTGCTGCAAACTTCGATGTAACAGCCCACAAAAATATTCATACTTGGGTTTTGGGATATTTTCTTGATTCATGTCTATGGTGTCCTAATTTTTTTCAGATGAACCTCTGAACCTTCACTTGACTCTTGCGAGCAACGAGCAAGGCCTCCGTGGTACTCATGCACACATAGTACCCGATGTTAGTGCCAAACCTGGCCAGAATGTCGCCAGGGAAGGCACTCTAACGATCTAATGAGAGATCGGAAGAAATGAAGCATCAGAGAAAGTATTAGTTGAGAGAAAAAGTATTTTGTACCTCGTTAGGGCTCATTCACTTCATATTTATAAGCTCCCCAAGTACAGGGGTAAATCCGTCATCTGGCTCAGATGACATCACCGTGCATCATTAGTCAAATCTATGATCATTGCATGCACACGTCTTCCAATAAGGCTCTGCCACATAGCGGAACCGCTTGGATACCGTCACGCTGACATAGGGACTGTTGTAGCATGCACATATACCTTCCCAAGTTTGTTACAAGAGTTAACCGCCTCGGATGACGTCACACATGACGTCCCCGATATCTCGGACTTTCATCTGAACCACCTCAGATTAAATCCATCTCGGATGATTCGTCTGGATCATGGCTTTACTCAGCCGATACACTAGTTCGTCTCAAATGGGCCTGTCTCGGACGAACCATCGCGTTTTGTTCCTCCGTTGGGCTTAAATGCCCCGTCTGGGCCCTGGACCCTTCCAAGCTCGTCACCGAGACCTTTTTCACTTGTTATTTTTCGGCCCACTACAATGTCCTTATCGAAGAAGTTCCCTTGATTTTATTTTATTTTTTTTGAAGAGGAAAGTTTCCTTGATTACAATCAGACTAGTTAATTGTATCTCGTTGTGGCTATAGGAACTAGGGAGAGGAAAGGGAAGTATATAAATCATAAATATCGGTATCGGCACATGTAATCGGAGATGATCAGGGAATTCAAGTCAATGGAACCAGGTCCCACATTTGAAGTTCTCTTGTTCTCTTTTAGTTTAACTAATAAATAGTGGTTTTAGATAGTGGTTCCAAAAGTGGGTTGCGATTCTGTATTTAAATGTTCTTATGGGAAAAAATTCACTGTTTAATTGTTATATATATATAGAATTACCTTCCCATAAGGGTCCCTTATGGGAGCAAATATGCGGACCTTGTTTGTAAGCCGTTGGATTTCATCCAACGGCCCTAGTAAGAGAAGCCATTTAAGTGCCACGCGGGTCGGAATCCGGGTTAAAAAAGACTTGCGGGTCATCTAATCCGGGTTACTACTTAATTGGACCTAACCCATTCCTTCTCATTTTTTCACGTTCAAAGTTGAGAGAAGAGAGAGAAAGCAGATCAAAAACTCACTGACGAGTTACGACATCCATCGGCCGATCGAGACCAGTCCCTCTCTCTCGAACACCAAGGTCTCTCTCTCTCTCTCTCTCTCTCTCTCTCTCTCTCTCTCTCTCTCTCTCTCTCTCTCTCTCTCTATTTTTGTGGCTTTTTCACAAACGATTTCGAATTCTAGGGTTTTGGCAGATCGAAAACTCACCGACGAAGAAGATATCCACCCCGATTGAGACCAGTCCCTCTCTCTCGAACACCAAGGTTGGAAGAGGTGACAAACTGTTATAAAGGCTTCTCTCAGCGCCATCAAACAGTATAACAATCAACAAGTTTGGGTTAAATTTATTATATGCAATCTCTTCGGTTCTTGAATTGATTTTCACCTGAGTATATATAGACATCTGTATGCCTGATTACATGAGCTATTGTGCATTGTTTTGTGGAAACTATTATGGGACACGAGTCCCACAATATTATATCATACTTGCATTTGAATATAGCAAGCAATATATTCTGTTCTTTTTTTTTTTTTCACAATTCTTAACTCGAGTTATTGTGCTTGATATTTGTTTCCCTCACTGTGGTTCCGTTGATTCCATTGAAGCTTGATATTTGGTACTCAAACCTATATATTGTTGCTGAATTGTTTCTCAGGCTTAAAGGCTGGCAGTTTGACATATATAGTAATGTGCTAATTAAACTCTCTCTCTCTCTCTCTCTCTCTCTGTGTTCTGTTTTTTATACTTGATACAGATGCTTAAACATGATATTGGCACTTGGTCTCTCTTACTACGTCGTCTTTGCAACTTCTTGGCCTCCATTATTTTAATCATGGTGGTTAGTGCTATTGGAATTCAAATCGGGACTTGAGGTCCGATTATTGTTCTCTGTTTTGTTTATGGAGAAGAATAGAGAGATCGATTGACAAAGTGGAGTTGATTCTAAAATTTTGGAAAAAAATCGTGTCGTTATGTTTGATTGCAAATATTTCTTGTCTTTTTATTTGATTGCAAATGTTCCTTATCCTTCCCTTTAAATGGGCAAAATATTGTGTATTTATAACTAATTATTCCTGTTATTTAAAATACCAAACGTTTTTTTAATAGCGGATCAATTGGTATCAGACGAACATACTTCATCGCATGGTTTGCAATCTCAACGAGTTCAAAGTAATAGTAAAAAAAGGCCATCAAAGAGTTTGGAGTGAACGGTCCAACCCCAAAAGGATCCCAATCTCTTTTCTAAATAATCAAAATAATGAAATAAACCCTTGAAAAAAACAAAGTTGCTTGTGTTTGCTATTATATGCCTTCACTGGCGTCTGTTCCTAGCGCCACTACGCATAATTGTATCGGTTGCTATATAACGGGACATCAAGTGATACATAATGAAAATGAGTTGTAGCAGTCGTAAATTTTTTTAAAATTATTTTTAGTCAGAATAATTTTAAAAAATATTAAGGGTCGAATATCAGCTCTAATGCCCGTAAATTGGCCCACTAATCGAAAACGGAATGATATGTTATGGGAATATGCGTGATATGCATGAGATCAATTTTTTGTATCACCGTTATCTTGGGAGTAAACTATACATGAGATGAACAAAATCATTCCTCAGCAGCCGATACTCAATGACGAGGGATACGGTATCCCTTTAATTTTCCTGGTCAACAGATCTTGAGAAGTTCCATTTCAAACTTCTAACATTCGAACAAACCACAAGAAACAAGTCACGATTATATTATTTATGAAAATGACCCCAATAGGGCATATATATAATTATACAAAGGACACTCCAACTCACAAAAAAGTTATGCAAAAGTCTCGAACAGCTGCTGATATTGCACCTCTCATTCTCTCAACATATATACATCAGTAGTGGTTGGTAAGAAGAAGAAGAAGTCATCGTGTATATGAAAATCAAATCAAATTAGCTTCCGCTAATGTCATCTCGGAGTATACCGTTGGGACTAATTTACCCCCCCGGCCCTTAATCTTTCGGCAGTTGTGAAGGGATTCCTTATTCACGAATCCAATTAGTACTTGGACTTTCAATGCAGTGCCATTCTTGAAATGGACACTTGTACTTTGAAATCCAGGCACTTTCACATGGCACAAAGGGTCGGAACTGGAGACGACATGCACCTTTTTTCCATTGATCAATGAAGAAATTAGTACATCAATAATTGTACGTAGTAAATTAGTAAATATTACCAAAAGAATTTCACCCCTATTTCCTACACAATCAGGTTATTCATACTCACTTTGCATAAATCGTGCTGGTGACCAGACTCCATGTACAGGTTGTAGATTCCGGAGTCGTTGACAGAGCCATGGCTGGTAAAAGTTACCGTCCCGTTCTCAGGAGTTTTGCATACTAGTTCTACCTCAGCCTCTGCAAGCAAGGATATAGTTTAAGATTCACATATGAAAAGGGAACCTTAATTTGTTCTTACAGTGTTTAATTTCATGAGGTGTTTGTATACGAAAAATGAATGAACAAAATGCTGTGGGAGTTATGCTTTTTCAAAAATATTAAGCGATTTTCGTATGTTTTTCGAATGAAATCAAGACTTGCAATAATTGAAAGAAAACCCAAACATGATCGCACAAACAATTATACATACTTCCCAATGGCTTCCAATCATTCTCGGTACCGTTGTTGCATGTGACACAGAATACCGAGCCATAGACCCCCAGGGAGGAATTGTTTTTCGGATCCACGTCCAACTTATCTTTTTCGACATGGCCTTGGACATTGCCGGCTAGGGCCAAAACGCCGATAGCAAAAGCGATGAGGGCTACCGCCTTTGCCATTGTTTTATTCGGGGTGGAGTGTGCTTTACCAATAAGGGGTGGTCTCTTTAAATAGAGGGAACAGGATGAGAGAGCTCCGGATCGGAGGAGAAAAATGTGGTCAGCCATTATATTTTTTGTGGTAAATATAATGTGGTCGAAATTTGTGTTTAACACTTTTGGAAAGGGTATGGGGTGGAGAGCTCTGGAGGAAAATGTGGTCAGCTAGCCTTCCATTTTTTTGTGGTAAATATAATGTGGTCGAAATTCGTGTTTAGCACTTTGGGAATCTTTTGTAGACACATATTAGGAATAACCATGTCTTTGAAGACACTAATGAGGAAGGGTCATGTGTTCTAAAGACAATTACTAATTAGGAATAGCTATGCCTCTTATTAGGCATCATTTCGTAAAATATCATGTCTGTAGTGGACATTATATTACTTAAAAACAGTCAAATCGCATCCCTTCAATAGAAACACATTCACATCCAATGGATGTTTTAACCATTCAATGAAGTCACAACTTTTATGAAAAAGGTGTTACAACCTTTTATATAAACCTCTCTCAATATATTTTCAAAGACTTCCAAACCGAAAAAACAATTTAATATTTAAAAAATTTCCGACTGAAATTTGAGGTTTTTGGTGGCGAAGTACAGTGGTTAATACCTGCTTGGTTGGACCAGTTAGTTAAGCCTTGTGAGGAGGAGATTAGGAAGGTTAGAGGGGGGTTTTCGGTGATTGGGTCGTTGCTTGCTCAGTTCGTTGAGGCTGTGGTTGGGTTATCTGGTGGGTGCGAGGCCTGTTGATTTGTACGTTCGTGGGCTTTGTTTTGTTTTCAATGTTGTAGGTTATTGTTTTTTTGTGATTTTTAAGGGATTACCAGGAGGTTGAATATCAGCATATAAGTGCTGCAACTCGTGGTTTCTTTCGTTCTTCTAAAGTAAAGATGTAAAACAACAAAATAATGTTTTTTTCTCTCTCTAATAGTACTTGAGAAGCTATGAGATGATGTAGCCGGGGAGAGGAAGTGCGTCCTATCTTGTTGCTTTTTTTACTTGTGCTTTTGTTATAATACAAGGTTTTATCACAAGGTCAGTTGCAACATGATGCATAGTGGGTTGCGTTTACATTTTTGGATTGTTTGGAGTTTTTTTTTTTCGGTAATTAACCGATGTATTAGAAACTAGAAAAAAAAAAATTAACAGTGGAACAAAAACTAAGGCATGAGCCTGTACGAGAAATGAACAAAAAAGAGACTAAAGCCTATACAATATAAAAAGCCGAGAAAGGAATGTGCCAGTTTTGGCAAAGCTGAGTGGATAAAGGGATAGGCTTAATGTTCCTGCTTTGGGAAGCTTTGACCCTAACTTTAAATGTGAGTTGTCCGATAATTGTTGAAGGAGACCTATGAATGCCTTTAAAGATTCTAAAATTCGTCTCCTACCAAACAAAAAAATTGCAAAAGCAAAAGCAAGCCTCCTAGTAAGGTGAGAGAAACCCTTACCTTTGAAATGAGAGGAGAACCACACAAGCTTTTGAGACCAAAGAGTAGGACCAAGGGGAATGCAACATAGATTTGCAATGGCCGTCCACACCTGGCTAGAGAAAGAACACTAAAAAAGAAGGTGATCCAGAGTTTCAGGAAAATTATCACAAAGAGGACAAGTAGAGCTAGAAATGACCCCTCATCTGTGAAGTTTATCCATTTTTCTTAAGCTGCCTCTAACAGCCAACCACAAAATAAAACTATGTCTCGAAATAGTTTTTAAGAACCAAACCACCTTGTGCCAGGAGACTAGAGGATTGTGGATCCTAAAAGCATTCCAAGCATGGGACGCCTGATACTTGGATGTAGGAGAATAAGCCCAAATAACTGAGTTAGAGACGTCGGGATGGGGCAAAAAATTAGGGCAAGAGAGAGAAAGAAAGGGCCAAGTCCATACATCATTATATATAATGCAGAGACTTTAGGCTGCCATATGAATACCAGAAACAGACTGAAAGTGATGGCCAAATTAATCAAGAAGAGGCCTAGCTGGGTGCCAGTAATCGTGCCAAAAATAAGTGGTACATCCATCTCCAATGATATGCTTGATAAAAGGTCTCACTTTAGGCCTAAGCTGGAGTAACTTCCTCCAAGTCCAGGAGCAAAAGGATGGGATATTCATTGACCAGAGGCTTTGATTCTTGATGACATACCGATAACTCCATCTGACCCATAGAGAATTCTGATGAGAACATATAGCCCAAAGATGTTTAGCCATTGCAACATAATTCCAGTCCGCAATTCTCCTAATGCCAAGACCCCCCTCATTTTTAGGACAACAAAGAGCTTCCCAAGCAACCTTGTGAGAGTGGTTATACTTAGTAGAACCTGACCAAAGAAAGTTTCTCAAAAGGAGTTCAATATGCTTCCCAACTGCCTTGGGAAGGATGAAATGCATGGACCAAAAAACTTGTAGATTGAAGAGGACCAAGGTGATAAGCTGTAGTCTCCCCGCATAGGATTGTTTGGAGTTATTCAGCTCAAACGAAATTTTCAAGCCGAGTGACCCTTGATGGCGAAATGGCCCAAATTTTGTGCAGTTGAATTACCTCTATTTTCTAAGTACGTATTTGTAGTTTGTAGACAAGAAGTGTCGTTTAGTGGAATTTGAGGTGGACTTTGTTTATTTTGTGCACACCAAAGATCGTTTTCCTGCTGGGAGTAGAACAAGCTTGCAGCTCGTAAGATTGTGCCAGTGCAGAATCTCGAGAAGATAAATTCCAATGCCTGTTGTTTGAATTTGCTGAGTCATGTGTGAACTGCTAATGTTTTTAATGTTAAGCACTTGATTCTATTTGGGGGATAACTCATCGTCTAATGAATAATCCACTTCTAGGACGAAGTCTTTTCAAGCTGGTGAGGATGATGAAGAGTGGGTTATGGCCGGCTGCTTGTACCTTAGACCTTGTAAAACTTTAACATAGACTAAATGACTCAATAAGTCTCCACTTCTGGACCTTAGAAGTCTAGAGCAATTACCCCTTTAAAGGGCGACTTGTTCAAAAATAGATGACTAACCAAATTATATTTACAACAAAAAAATGGAAGGCTAGCTGACCACATTTTCCTCCAGAGCTCTCCACCCCATACCCTTTGCAAAAGTGTTAAACACAAATTTCGACCACATTATATTTACCACAAAAAATATAATGGCTGACCACATTTTTCTCCTCCGATCCGGAGCTCTCTCATCCTGTTCCCTCTATTTAAAGAGACCACCCCTTATTGGTAAAGCACACTCCACCCCGAATAAAACAATGGCAAAGGCGGTAGCCCTCATCGCTTTTGCTATCGGCGTTTTGGCCCTAGCCGGCAATGTCCAAGGCCATGTCGAAAAAGATAAGTTGGACGTGGATCCGAAAAACAATTCCTCCCTGGGGGTCTATGGCTCGGTATTCTGTGTCACATGCAACAACGGTACCGAGAATGATTGGAAGCCATTGGGAAGTATGTATAATTGTTTGTGCGATCATGTTTGGGTTTTCTTTCAATTATTGCAAGTCTTGATTTCATTCGAAAAACATACGAAAATCGCTTAATATTTTTGAAAAAGCATAACTCCCACAGCATTTTGTTCATTCATTTTTCGTATACAAACACCTCATGAAATTAAACACTGTAAGAACAAATTAAGGTTCCCTTTTCATATGTGAATCTTAAACTATATCCTTGCTTGCAGAGGCTGAGGTAGAACTAGTATGCAAAACTCCTGAGAACGGGACGGTAACTTTTACCAGCCATGGCTCTGTCAACGACTCCGGAATCTACAACTTATACATGGAGTCTGGTCACCAGCACGATTTATGCAAAGTGAGTATGAATAACCTGATTGTGTAGGAAATAGGGATGAAATTCTTTTGGTAATATTTACTAATTTACTATGTAAAATTATTGATGTATTAATTTCTTCATTGATCAATGGAAAAAAGGTGCATGTCGTCTCCAGTTCCGACCCTTTGTGCCATGTGAAAGTGCCTGGATTTCAAAGTACAAGTGTCCATTTCAGGAACGGCACCGCGCTGAAAGTCCAAGTACTAATTGGATTCGTGAATAAGGAATCCCTTCACAACTGCCGAAAGATTAAGGGCCGGGGGGGTAAATTAGTCCCAACGGTATACTCCGAGATGACATTAGCGGAAGCTAATTTGATTTGATTTTCATATACACGATGACTTCTTCTTCTTCTTACCAACCACTACTGATGTATATATGTTGAGAGAATGAGAGGTGCAATATCAGCAGCTGTTCGAGACTTTTGCATAACTTTTTTGTGAGTTGGAGTGTCCTTTGTATAATTATATATATGCCCTATTGGGGTCATTTTCATAAATAATATAATCGTGACTTGTTTCTTGTGGTTTGTTCGAATGTTAGAAGATTGAAATGTAACTTCTCAAGATCAGTTGACCTCTTAGAGTTGTTGTTTGGTCCACAAAAATTAATAAGATGTACTACTATAAAAATAAAATCGGCGGGTCATTGAGTATTGGCGGGTAAGGAATGATTTTTTTCGCCCCATGTATAGTTTTACTCCTAAGATATTAGTGATGCGAAAAAATCGATCTCATGCATATCACGCTTATTCTCATTACATAATACATACCATTCCATTTTTTATTAGTGGACCAATTCACAGGCGTTAGAGCCAATATTCGACCCTTAACATTTTTTAAAATTAACTCATTGTCATTTCGTATCAATCGATGTCCCGTTTATATTTTAAAAATTAAAAAACAAACATTTAAACGCTGAATTTTTTTTCATAAGAACATTTAAATACAGAGTCGCAACCCACTTTTGGAACCACTATCGAAGATAAGTTAAACTAAAAATAAAAAAAAAACAAATGTGGGACCTAGCCCATTAACTTGAATTCTATCGCCGATTTCATGTACCGATACAAATATTTATGATTTATATACTTCCCCTTCCTCTCCCTTGTCCCTATAGTCACAACGAGATATAATTAATAACTTGTGCTTTAACCACCTCCTTCAATGGCCCCTTCTGGTTATCTTTTAAAAGGGTTATGTACTCCACTCTGAATTTTTCTTTTCCACTCTTGAAATCACTTTTGCCACCCAGTAGCACCCAGAAAACCCTCGTCGTTGCTGCAGACTTTGACGTAACTGCCCAAGATATATCCAAACGTGGGTTTTGGGAGATTTTCTTGATTCTTGGTTTGTCTTTTTCCTTTTTGACACCGGGAAGAGTTGCTTTAGTGGCAAGTAATAGTGTCGCAACCTAAGTCTCATAATGCTTCTGTGTGAGCAGAGTACTACGGAGCATAAAAGCGTCTTTCAAAAATTTCTCGAACAACTGAGTCACAAGAATTAAGAATGCAAGCACAAAGCGTGTAGATTGAGAATGGGAGGGAATGTCTACTTGAAAATCTGTGTGACTAAGTGCTGTACCACACTTATACGGGTCAAAAAGTAATTACTCAAAAGTAATTAGTCCATAGGTACCAAATTACAGGATGCCCTATTCTCATGAAAATATGCCGAATACATACTAAAAAAATCCTCCTGCTCGGCTAAAGAAAATACCGTGCAGAACCATCACTAAATAAAGTATTTATGGTCGATTGTCGTTCCAAGGCATATCAACTACAGAACTCAAACCTTTTTTTTTTTTTTTAATCAAACTTACTAAATAATGATGAAATAAAAAGTGGACAGACATTCATTACCTATCCAAATTTCCTGACACAAATTCCTTAAGTTTATAATAGAGTCCGCGTTATGCGAGACCCATTCTTGTAAAACATCTGTGTTCGGGTCTTCTGCTGAGAAGGGATCCAACCCCCATTTTCATACTCCTGATGAAGCCTCAAAGCAGAAGCAAAGTAATCATACTCATCCCCGGAGCACTCAAAATGAACGACATACTTCGAACCATCTCTCCTCCCAGTGACCCGACCCATCCACCACCCATCAAGATCATACGCATCCACCTTGTCCAGCACGTTGAAACTCGAAACCTCAATCTGTGGTGGCGCCGGCCTCAACTCAGAAGCTTTAACCACCTCCTTCAATGGCCCCTTCCGGTTTTCTTTTAAAAGGGTTGTGTACTCCACTCTGAATTTTTCTTTGCCCACTCTTGAAATCACTTTTGCCGCCCAGTAGGAGCCCAGAAACCCGTCCTCGTTGCTGCAGACTTCGACGTAACTGCCCACAGAAATATCCATGCCTGCGTGGGGTTTAGGAGATTTTCTTGATTCTTGGTTTGTCTTTTTTTCTTTTTGGAAAACAGGGGAGAAAACTTGGGTTTTCCTTGTTTGTGTTTCTTTTCAGGAGAGCAATTGATTTGAGGTTTCAGAAATAAATTAGTTGTGGGTTATGCTCGGATTAGGAAACAAAGCTGTTAATTTGACCGTTTGCGAGGGTGGGGCTGTGACTTTTCCTAAGAGAATTAGGAAACGATGTACAGTGCAGGGGATGCACGAGATGACGGTTTGACCCGGGTAGCTTGAGTTGCAAGTAACATTAGTGTTGTACCTAAGTCACGGATCCGGGGTCTTCTAGGGTACATTCAAACCCTCCATCTCCACAATCGACGGTCAGATTAAAATAAAAAAAATTCTTGAAAGAGTTTATTTAAAATATGGACCCTTGTTTGAGGAGATGGACAAATATGATGGGACGCTATGGGTACCACATCACCCAAACCTCTCTCTGAGTTTAGGCTCCATTTGCAATGGTTAGAGCATCTTGAATCCTTAACCATTTTTTTGTCTAGGAAAATACTAAACTCGATCTAACTAATAGGCAGAGAATAATAAGTGTAAAATGCATAGATATTTGAGAAAAGAGTATTAAGATTCGTGAATATATGTTGTTATCTGTGATTGTGCATTGATCTCAACTATTTTGCCATTATATTGTATATCATCCTCCATCTATTTGGTGGATGTTAGCAATACCATTCTATCTAAACTGGATTACAAATGTGGGTCAAAAGCTTCATTTGATTGACCATCTCCAATGGTATGTTCTTTTTACTGTTCGTTTAGTTGTTCTAGTTTAGTTTAGTTTAGTTTGGAGATAGGAGTAATGAGTGGAGAGAGACTGAGAGAGAAATAAAAGTAATGATTACAAAAATAAAACTAAAACTAAACTAAACCATGAAATGAATAAGGCCATTATTTTTCAAGTTTTCCCGCTATAATAGTCAAAATAGCACATTTGTAAAACTAATAAGCAAGTAGTAAACAAAAAAAAAAAGGTGCTTGAGAAAATGGGTACGAAATTGGGCCTTCACAAATTTAGGGAAAAAATGCGTTGGAAAATGGGTATAGCATTCAAGATGAGTTTTCAAGCAATACTTAAATTTTGCGTATGGATAGAAAAATATGCAATGATGGAGACTCTTTTAAGCTATAAGTGCCGGCGGGCACCATGGGTACGACAGTGTACCGGTAGCTGTGTGAGAAGGCCTTGTAGTGAGTGAGTTCAGTACAGGCGTGTAATGAGCTCTCTCGGCCGTCCGATCCAAGATCAACGGTCCAGATAAGTTAGAATTAAAGTAAATGTAAAAGTGCTTTCAAAGTATAAGATGATCCGGACCGTTGATCTCGAATCGGACGGCCGAGAGAGTTCACTACACGCATATAGTGAGCTTACTCACTATAAGGTCCCCGGATCTGAAATATTTCAGAGTTGTGTAAAATGATTTGAGTTCTTCATTATTATAAATAATTTTGGGAGTTGGTGAAAAAATCAGTACAAGTGAAAAAATCAGTTCTTCATCAAATTAATTGTCTAATTCTTCCACAAACTTCTTTACCCTTCTTCTAATTCGTTAATTAAAATTTTCGAATTTATTACATGTTTACAATAGTATTTGATTGAGCTAATTTTTTACTAGATAATTCAAAGAGAATAAATTAATGACCAATATGGATATTTTGTGCAAGTCTTTGTGGGCCCCACAACATAACGGTACACCATTGATACCATGAGTCCATACCCATAAATTGATGAGGAAATGACAAACCAGTGGAACAATGTCCAACATTTTACACTTTGTTTACAAGGTTTTTGGCCATCACTTCAGAGATGGCAAGGAAAAGAATAATTCAACATAGGTGATACCAGAAGATTGATTGACAAAATTACCTCTCACTATGAACCGTATAATGAACACTCTCACACGACTAATATGCAAGTGCATGCAAGGTGCAATGAAAATGGATATAAGTGACGCAGCGGAACTCACGAGAAACTAGTTGAGTACTAGTTCAAACGAAAATAGGTTTCGAATCCACGAGGCTCTTGAATCCACAAAAAGAAAGAGAGATAACTCTGAATTATATATGATTAAAAACTGAATAATAATAGAGGTTACATACCCTTTTATAGGAAAAACTAGCAAACCCTAGCAAAAACTTACCAAAAAATAAAGTATCCCGAAATTTGGGGAAACTTCCAAAATTGAAAACTAGAAAGAAAAATAAGAAATTTCCAACTGGAAACAACGAAAACGGAATTACACACTAAGAGTAATTCGTAATCTAATTATTACCTAAAATAGCAAAATTATTAAATTGAAGGCCTAAACGAATGAATTTGGCCAAAATCCACCAAGTTTGGGCCTATTCTGGGTTTGTCGATAAATTGCCAAAATTGACAATTTTCAATTAGAAGTTGTTTGGGACTCTTAGGCTTTGACCGGTTCAATTGACCATAAAATTGGCCCACTTCATTTTATGCATCAATAAGGTGCAATGTGGAGAATCTATTTCCAAAAAGTTTGATTTGACCTCCCACTGGCAATCCCAATGGGCCAACATGAATACAATGCTTTTGTTTGAGAGTGTAAACACATTAAATGCAAGGAGCAATTGATATGGACCTAGGGTGTAATGATGAGAATATATTTCTTGTGAGTTTGATTTGACTTGGCAACTCCATATGGACTAACATGGGTACAATACTTTTCTTTTCTTTTCTTTTTTATGAGTGCAAGACAATTGCATTCAAGATGCAATAGAAATGGACCGAGAGTGCAATGTTGTATTTTCATAAACTTTGGTTTGATCACACACTGACAACAATATGGACCAACATGCTATTGCAAGGTGGGAAAGCCAGAGATGGAGTCAAATTGGGGAGGTGAGGACTCAAGGAAGAAGGAAACCATTCAATGATTGATTTTCCAGGTGAATTTTTTGGTGAGCTCCATATTGGGCCTTTCCTCATTTGTCATTTTAGGGTGGTGTGCATTTGGAATGCACATGTGTTGTACCCATAGCATGATCTTCTTTTCACTGTTGTCGTACAACATAAACGTTGGCTGACCTATCTCATAGCTGAAAACGTAAACGCTGGCTCACCTATCTCATAGCTGCACTGTGCACTCAAAATATATCTTGGCATCGTTGGAAAACGTAACAGTCCAGTTTTGATCTCTCTCTCTCTCTCTCTCTCTCTCTCTCTCTCTACGTATGGCTATGCAAATGGAAGAGATAATTGCCAATTGACCAGTGGCCAGCTGTTTGTACCATAATTTTCAATTTTTAAAACGTGGCAATAATTTTGGCCAAAAAGATTTTTAATTTGAATTCGGAATTATCCCTAAGCCGAATTCCCTACAATTTTAATGCATCTTTTTGAAAATGATAAGGTGGTTACCTAAATTGTAGGAAGCAACATTTATCCTATGATTTTTTCAAGAGGCCAAAATTAACATGTGATAATTATATAAAATCACAAATAGTTAATTTCGGCCATATGGGACATTTGTAAGCACAATATCTCCTAGAAGATCCATCCAAATTGCCAGAAGATATCATGGAAATCTTCTGCCAAATCTGATGATATCTTCCGAACGAAAAATCTTCTCATGTATGTCACTATATCTTCTTAAGTACGAATATCTTCCACACGCGTGGATATACGTGAGAGAGCATCGACATTCTTTCAAATGCATGAAGCTTAAATTAAGGAAAATGGGTAGTTATTGCCACATGAAATTAGTTACCACTTTTTATGGGAAGTGGTTAATAAACTAATTCCTAGATTTCAAGAGATACGGCTGAGGATATGCCAAATTGTCCCACATTTTGCACATGTTGTGTTAGTTATGGAAGTAGTGGGACACTTGGCAGCCCAAGATTTACTTTCAGGAGCTAATAAAAAGGGATGACCAAGTCAAAGGGACACTTGGCAGCTCTAGAGAAGATTTCTGAAGAAAGTGGGCAGAAGATGTGCTTAGTGAGTCCGAAAATCTTCTCGAACATTCATAAGGGCGAAATTAACATGTGCAAATTATGAAGAGAACATGGGTAGTTATTTTCGCCAACTTATGGACACTTGTCCGCTCTTTATGCATTTTCAAGAAGACATGGCGTAATGGTTGGAGATCATGGGCGGTTACGCTCGGAAGTTACAAGTGGATCTAGAGGCTATAAATACAAATCTTGGTGCAACATTGCAGGGGTTCCAACACCAACAACGCTCACAGCAGCAAATTAATTTAGTTTTTATCTCCTAACTCTCCCAGTTAGTCGATCGATTTCTTTTAACTATATCTATCTCCTACTCCTCCCCCTCTTCCGAAATCTTTTCTTTTTCTTCTATGTAATTTTCTTCAAGTGTGGAAGTCCTTGTTCAAGGCCCCACGAACCCTTGTAACTTTAGCTCGAGTTTCTCAATTGCTTGAAAGAAGTTGGGTCAGTATATTCAGGCGCTTTTCTACATTCCTCTTGGAGATTCAAATCTCCTGGCACGCCCTCGCATCTTCTACACCACTCGGTGTTGGCCACTCCCGTTTCTCCTGTCCCTGGGGAAATCGGAGGACAACACCAGCCAAAGTGCTTCTTTGTCTAAAAGTTGTTTAAGAATAGCGAAAAATGAAGTGAGAAATTTCTCGACAAGGAAGGTGAATTTTCTGAAAATTTCAATGTGAAATCAACATATCTCCCTTCCACTTTGCCGGTGCCTCGAGGTCCCACCTTAGTTTCAATTTCAAATTTCAGAGCTAATTTTTTTTTTTTTTTTGTTAATATACACTTTTTGTTGATTTTGTAGCTAGCCAGGCCCGTGAGCAGAGGGATTTGAAGGTTTATGTTCACCGACCCGTTTCCGAATTCAACTTCTTCTTTTTCTCTTCTAAGTACACTGTGATTTTGGAAACAAAATGGGCATGCATGCTGTTGAGAATTTTCTCAACAATGTATATTTGATAGGATGTGTTATGCTCATACATGGCCTAGATGCTACTGAAAATTCTCAATGCTCTGTAGCTGCTCTCCTATACTTAGCAGATACATGGCATGAGAAAGGGTTGAGAATTTTCTCAGCACTTTATGTATAGTCCGTCTGAGGTTTTATGCTCGGGGAAGCTTTTGAGAAAAACCTTAGTACTCTATGTTTGATCAAGTAGTGCTACATGCCAAGAATGCTTACTCAGAAAGCGTCCAAAATTTAAAATTTAACGATCCAGATTCAAATTCTGGACCATAAAATTTCAAATTCTGGGCACCTAAACTTTTTGTGTTTGATCTCGTGTGTCTCATGGATAATGGCACAGAACTTCGTAGCACTCTACAGTACGTGCCTCTCTAGTTGCAAAAATATGATGCATGTATATGGCATGGATGATGCTTGAGAAAATTCTCATATTTCTTTGGCATTTGAAATGGGTGTGGATGGTGTTTGAAAATATTCTTGATACCCTATAGGTGGTATCAAGTCATACGGATATGTGATGTAGATTATAGCAGTGCCGATGACAGGAATTTCATTCCCAGAACCTCTTTACACAATAAACTTAAAAGATATTTACATTAAATTATAGTAATTAAGAAATAATTAGCAGAAAAGTTCAATATCAATCTCCATTAGATACAAAAACTTATAGTAATATTCACACAAAAAATCTAAATATAAGTATAAAAGTCTGATATTTGTTGTTAACTATTTTGACAATTGACCCCGACAAGTTTTCATATTTTAAAAGTTTGCACGATTGCTTTGTTATTAATCCCGTAGAAAACATCTCGCTCTATGTATACCACCAAGCTTAGCCATCCATTGATCATTCATTCGATTCTGCAATCGATTTTTCAACTCTTTTACATTGAAAAACTACAAAATAAGTTGGACGGATTCAAACATGTCACACAAAGTAGCAATTCACAATTTTCCTCGATGAAGCAAGCATTTCATTCTGCAACCAAGCTTAGTCAACCATTTGCTCATTCATTCGATTCTCCAATCGATTGTTCAACTCTTTTACATTGAAAAACCAAAAAATAAGTTGGACGGATTCAAACATGCCACACAAAGTAGCAATTTACAATTTTCCTCGGTGAAACGAGCATTTGATTCTTGGAAGGCCAATTGATTTGGATGGAAACCCATGACAATACATTAGTCGATCACTAAGCCAGATACCAAACTTTCCAATTCCTCTACCATGTTTTGAGCAAGTGTGAGGAAGGAAAGAAAAAAACAAAAATTCGATGTGTACGCACACCAGGCGTACGCAACATGCACGGATGGTGCATCTTGACCGTCTGTGCATGTTTTTGATGGTCCTGATTTAAATAAATAAATAAATCTTCCATCTAAGAGTAAGAGTTTTTTTAAAAAAATTTCAGACCGTCAATTCTTGAAATAGACGGTCCAGATGTATTCTTGCGCATACGTAAATGTGCATGTACGTACGCATAGCAGGGTTGAAAAAAAAAATGCATCGGGTGATAGAAATCCAGGGAGTTAATAGACAGCCCCTCTTCTCCTCGAAGACCTATGCTGACTTCATCAGCCGTCCTCCATCATTGACGGCGATGGAGGATCTGATCCACCTCCATCAGCTCCTTTCCAAGTCTCAAGAGGGCCAAATCTAACGAGATTGTGTGGTTTTAAGGTGATTCGGCGACCCCTCCAGCAAATAAGTGGTTGGATCCGAGGCGGCAACTCCGGCGACCAGAGGTTTTTTGTTTTGCGTGTTATGTTCTCTTTGTTATCCCCTGCATAGGATTTGCTCCGGTTGGAGAGTCTCTGACCTGTGGAGCACACTATACCATTTCTAACTTCTAGGGTGTTTTATCTGTTATCTGAAGAAAATCAGAAATTGAGAAACCCTAGAGTGAGAAATGAAGTTGAAACGAAATGTATCTTTCTCATTGATCTGTTCTTCATCAATTACAAATGAAATTGCCAAGATCCCCTTTTATACTAAGCACAGAGACACAAATAGACTTAACAAACAATTAACAGAAAATCAAGAATAAACAGCTACTTAACAGAACCAGTAACCAACTAGCTTAACAGTAAGAAACTAACTAACGGAGAAAACACTAATGCGCACTTCTCACACCCCCTTACAAGCTGATAAGAGTGGAAACAACCATCTGTTTGGAGCGAAGAAAAATAAAACAATCAACATGCAAAGCTTTGGTGAAAATATCTGCTATTTGATCCAGAGAACCAATATGATGAACAACAATTTACTTGCTCAGAACCTTCTCCCTAATGAAATGGTAGTCAACTTCCACGTGCTTTGTCCGAGCATGAAAGACAGGGTTTGAAGCTAACGCAATCGCGAACAGATTGTCACACCATAGGTGATGAGGTAAAGCGATAGGAATAAACAGGTCCTGAAGCAGGTGTTGAACCCATGTAATACCAGAAGCTATCTGGGCTAGAGCCCTATACTCTGCTTCAGTAGAGGAACATGCCACAATGTGCTATTTCTTGGCACACCAAGAGATCAAGTTAGGACCAAGATAAAGGAAAAATTCAGTGGTTGATCGTCTGTCAAGGTGGTCACCTACCCGGTCTACCTCAAAGAAAGGAATGAGAGACAAAGGACCAGGAGCAAACAAGTGTCCTTAATGAAGACTGCCTTGAATATATCCAAGAATTCTTTTGACAGCCACAAAATGACGTTGTTTGGGTGCACGCATATGTTGGCATGCATGATTAACTGCAAATCATAGCTCAGGTCGAGTAAGAGTCAAATATTGTAATGAACCAACAATGGTTATGTACCAATGATCATCTGGAAAAGTTGAATCTGGATCCAGAACACTAGGTTTGGCAGATGAAGGTGAAAGACTAGGCTTACACCCTTTCATACCAGCCTTATCCAAAATATCAGAGGCATACTTAGCTTGAGAAAGAATAATACTATCACCATGGTACAACACCTCAATACCCAAGAAGTAGCTAAGAGAACCAAGGTCTTTCATAAAAAAAAAACTTGGTACCAAGAAGATGAATTAAATCTGTGATGTATGCTACATTGCTCCCAGCAATTAAAATATCATTCACATACACTAATACCAAAGTAATGCCTTGAGCATTGTTCTGAGTAAACAAGGAACTGTCTGCCTGACTATTAGTAGAGCCATGATTAATGAGAAAGCTAGAAAACATAGAAAACCAAGCTCTAAGAGATTGTTTCAAACCATACAGGGCTTTAGATAATTGGCATACATGTGTGAGATATTGAGGACTTGGATAGTCAAGAGTTTGATCCATATAGACATCTTCTTCAATAAGACCATGTAAGAAGGCATTTGAGATATCCAATCCAATTGTCTTATTATCATCCAATCCAATGTTTTATTGGATTATCCTCTTTTCCTTTCTTTTTGGTTGGTTGGGATAGCACATGTTGCTGATGCTCTCGCCCAATCCTTTCTCGATGTACCACTTTCGAGTTCTTAATAAATCTTTTCTTTTGCTCGACAAATAAAATGAGTTATTTGGTATACTTAGCTGGCTTGGAAAATGTCATATCGTGTAAGCCCGCACGGGCAATCACATAGACCATTCTCTTAGTTTGCGGTACAATCAACCACAGAGGCCAGGGATTGTTTATGGGAACTTGGGAAGAAAGAATAACCACATCGCGCAGAAGGTGCTCCAAATTGCAGTTCAAATTCAAAATACTCCAATTTTAAGCCCGGCCGCCTATATACTTTAATCTATCATATACTATTATACAATTAACTCTTCTAGTAAAAGTGACAAAATCTGAATCGTTTATCTTAGAAGTCTTGTAATAAAAACACTTAATACATAAAATAAAAAAAAAAATCAAAATGAATAACTTGTTTGAAAATGACTGCAACTAGAATTTTAAACTTAAACCGCACATTTGATCAAAGGGCTTGTCACGTTGTTCCTTTTTTCCAATCATTAATCCATGCATGAAATTGTGTAATCTCAACTCAAACAACTCATAATTTTTTATCTTGATAATTAGGTGCATATACAACTCAACCTATACGGGCAATTGATTTCAAAAAAAAAAAACTTATACGGGCAATTCGACTAATCTTGGCTAATTAATCTTACCATTCACAAGCGGGACCTACATCTTAAACCCTGCAATAGCAGTACCGGTGAATTTCTCATCCTAATCAATGAATTTTGAATGTAAATTACAAAAAAGGGAAGAAGGAAAAAACTTTGAAAAAGTCTTCCTACTCTATTTCGAACGTATGCCACATGATCCTACCCACCTTGTCAAAAATAGCAAATTGTTGAACAAAACTCTCTCTCCCTCCTACACACCTCACATAATTTTACGGAGAAATAAAAGATTGACCACACAAATCGAACCGCGGACCGTTATTTCCTCTCAAATTTATTTCTCACACCCCCGTACGCATATATAAAGCGACCTCACCTTCATCCCCCATACCACTCACCAATAAGACCCAACCCCTCAAATAAAATAAAAAATGGCAAAGGCTATAGCTCTCATCGCCTCTGCCCTCTGTTTCTTGGCCGTCGCAGCCCATGCCCATGACGACATGATTCACGTGCCTGCCGTTGATGATTATAACCTCGACAAGTTGTGCGTCGAAGGCTTCGTCTATTGTGACGGATGTCGGGTCTTGTTCCCTGCTGCCGGCGGCAATATTGGCCGTACGTGTATTTCATCAATGTTGGGGTTGTTTATCATGTTTTTCGTTCCGCCTTATGTTGTTGTTATAACATAAGACGGAACGCAACATCGAATGAATTCATGCGTTAGTGACACTTATATATTACTATTGATATGTGCACATTCACAAAAGTTTTCCCGGAAAACGTTCAAGAAAGATAAATGAACTATTCAGATTCACAAACGGTTCATTCATCTTTCTTGGACGTTTTCAGGTAAACTTTTTCCTGTACCCCATCATCTGTAGATATTATAATTAATTCGGTTGGTAATAACGTACGGTTTTTCGACTAACATCGAAACTCGAATCTTTTGTTGCAAACAGAAGCTGTTGTGGAACTGAGCTGCAGAGATCGTGACGACGGGACGCCTACTCTAACGATCCAGGGCACAGCCGATGACGACGGGTACTATGCCATTTACGTGAAAAAAGATCACGAGAACGACATCTGCGATGTGCGGGTCGTGTCAAGCCCCAAACCGGACTGCAACGTAATCGCGCCTGCAATAAGCAGTGCAAGGGTCAACCTCGCTAGGAACAGCGGCATCATCACCGCATCTCGCTTCGCCAACCCAATTGGATTCATGAGGGAGGAAGCTCTTCCCGAGTGCCATGATGTGCTCGACTCGCTGGGTTTCATCCCGCAGATTAATTAAGTGAAGAAGAACAAGAAGAAGAAAAGAACATCGCTACTAGGCTTTTAAATTGTCTGAGTTAATGATAATACATTGGCTTCTTCTCATGAATCTGTAACCTCTGTTATTAATGAGAAATTTGAAATGTTGGGAATACTTTAATTTGCATGGAATTTTTATTTTCTTCTTTATTCCATTAATAAATTGGCGTTTTTCATATGTAGAAGACACAAGGCATTGAAATTAATTACATGGAGCTTCTCAAGAATATGAACAGGCATTTTAAGTCCATTTCTAGTCCATAGACAGAAAGAAAAGTTGTGCAGATCTGAAAGTATTCCGGTGCATTTTCAAAAAAACAAAATACATGCAATGAGCCAAAACAAATGGGCACAGAGGCACACCAATTTTTGAAACATTGTTCTCAGAACCAAGAAATAAGGATGCACAACAAATTTTTGCGAGTTAAACATTCGCTCCCTTTTTTTTTCCCTTTTGTTACCTACTTCATTATGTGGCATTGTTCGTTTAGTAGTTTTAATTTAGTTTTGTAAAAAGATTTAATGAGTGGAGAGAGATAGGGAGAAATGATTGTAATAATTACAAAACTAAACTAAACTGGGTGCTTTGGGTAAAAAACCAAAAAGTGGTTTTTTTAAAAACCATTTTGTCCTTATTCAAAAAAAAAATTGCATTCGTTAGTTTTGCATCAAGATTTTGTGGTTTCTGGATTCCTCTTGACGAGATGAATCTAACATGTATAAAATTATGGTCAAAACTCAAATTTTTTTGAATAAAGGCAAAATAGGTTCAAAAAAAATTGAGTTTGACCATAATTTTATAGCTTGTTAGATTCGTCTCGTCGAAAGAAATCCAGAAACTACAAAATCTTGATGCAAAACTAATGAATGCAAAAATAATTTTGAATAGGTACAAAATGATTTTTCTAAAAAATCACTTTTTGGTTTTTTTTCCCAAAGCACCCCTAAAACTATGAAACGAACAAGGCCAAGAAAATAAGGAACTATGAGTATTTGGATCATTAATGCCAAAGGTAAAATGATCATGCAACAAAGAAAATCTGATGATATTATAGAGCCTTGAAACTTTACTGTTTTGAGCTTGCTCACATTTGTAGAGAAAGGGGGAATATAAGTTATACTACAAAAATCAGGGGATAAAAGTAAATTGAGAATTGGTGTTCAAAAAAACTAAATTGAGAATTCAGCCAAACCAACAAACTTATTACGCATAGTCAGCATTAGTTTCCACTTATAAAAGAAAGTAGGAGTACAAGATTACGCCTCGTTTGGATGCCAGAGATGATTTTGGGTGAATTTGTAATAAGGGTGGATTTGAAGGTGGATTTGTAATGAGGGTGGATTTGTAACGAGGGTGGACCCACTTCCTAAGAAGGGTGAATTTTTATATGAGGTGTTTGGATGGTATTTTGAGAAGGGGGATTTGGAGGGTGGATTTGATAGTGTAACGGGACAAATGACTAAATTGCCCTTGGTTTATTAATTAAATAAAAATAGATTAATTTCATTATAGTTCGAATAAATGCATAATAAATACATAAATTATTTAAACTAGTTCTTAACCATTAGTAAATGGGGTTAAGAATTATGATATCCTTTAATTTTGCGGAATTTAAAAAAAAAATCCGTTGCAATAGATAATAGCCATTAGATAGCCCTTGGGAACAAATAATTGCATGGGGGATGGATACACTAGATAATTTTGTCCATTCCTTCGAGATGTTTCTGACTGGAATACTGTCTCCTCCATTTCATTTTTACACAAAATAGTGAACCCAGATCCAACCTCCACTGCAACAGTGAACCCAGTCCGACAGGATTTCGAGTGAACCCAGTGCGACGACGGGATTTCGAGTGAACCCAGCGCGACGACAGGATTTCGACCAACGACGGGGTCCGACGTCAGCAACCCCCTCCTCTGGTTCATCCCTCTGTCCCTCCCTCTCTCTTTCTCTCTCTCTCTCTCTCTCTCTAATTTCGCTAGCAAGAAGGGGGGAAAATGCCCTGATTTGCAAGGGTATAATGGTACCAAAAATGCTTAAAACCCCCTGGATTTGTAACGACAAGGTATGAGCTAGCGTTAGCTAATTCGGGTGAAGCCGGATATGTAGTCCGAACAGCAAACAAATCCGGGGGAGAAAAATGCGAACCAAACACCAAATTTGTGGTGGGACCTGGATTGCAAATCCGGGTGTGAGGCAAATCCGGGTGCAAATCCGGCATCCAAACGGGACCTTAGAGTGTAAATTCCTTACACCACCGGTGTGAAATCAGTCAGGTGTGGTTCGCAGATGTTATCGGTTGGTTTTGGTACAAAGTAGTTTTTTGTGTTTTTTTGTCATTCGTCATTCATAATCTATTACATGAGGAAAGGGAAAAGTGAATGGGACACAATCCCGATAAGTAGTATGGGGCATCCAAAAACTCTACCGCATGAGCTAGACACTACTTGCAAACCGATTAAACTAGTTCGGTTTGTTTTTTCCGTAAAAATCAACCGGACCGAACCTCACGGCTTACATCCCTACTCTAAACTCTAAAGGGTATTGATTCCCAAAACAAAAACTATTGAACCACACCTATCTAGGCAGTAGTCCGTAAAAGGTGTTTTTAGAATAAATTGACTTTTTACAATTTTTTATGCGGTATATTATGAAAAAATAACTTATTTTAATTTTCGAAAAAAAAAACTACTCCGTATTTACAAATGTGTGGGGCCCGACGCGCACTTACATTGTTTTCCCCAAAATTGTCGAGCTCGCTTGGAGGTGGAATTGGTTCCGAATTTTGGGAATTGGACCGAACGAAAGTCTCAATCCATCAGCTTTCTCTCTCTACGTTCCCGCATCCTTCAGCGTAGTCTTCAATCGAAACGTACCTCAATGGCGAACAGCAACCTACCTCGTAGAATCATCAAGGTACTGCACTTGATCTTCGCCTTCTTCGCTCGATCCCCACGTGAACTCACTCGATTTCTCTCTTCATATTCTTCAACCTCTTTGTTTTCATAATTACCTCAATCCCTCTTTATTTGCATTAGATTCATTTGTTGTTTTTGCTTCGCTTTTCGTGATTTTGCTTGTTTGACTGATTTGTTTCTTCGTAATCCAACAGGAAACGCAGCGTCTCCTTAGCGAACCTGGTAAAAGCTCCTCATCCCTTACTCTGTATGACTGTACATAAACATATAACTGTTGTCTTTAATTGGGGCCGGTGGGATTGGTCCCAAGATTAGTCAAGGCGGGCGCTAGCTAGCCCGCACACCTGAGTTATCGAAAAATATACTCACTATTGTTCCTATGTGATGTAGTATGGTTTTGAATATTGAAATCTGAATTGTTAGCCTGTTAGGGTGTTTTGTTATGAAATGTCTGTTACTCTGTATGTACGCTTTTTTTTGCCTGTAAAGTCATTTGTGGTGTATGTGTCATTTCAAAGTCATTTAGTGATGGATTACTAAATATGGTTTGAATTAGAACCCTCATATCATTTGCCCTCCTTTTTAGTCGTTTCTGGAGTGATATTTGTTGCTGTTCATTGATGATTGGAAACTGCAAGCATATGATTTCTAGATTTCCGAATGGAATGTTTTGTTTGAAACCTAAGTCATCTGATAACTTCTTGTTGTGATTTTGGTACAGCCCCAGGAATAAGTGCATCACCTTCGGAAGATAATATGCGGTATTTTAATGTCATGATTCTTGGTCCTTCACAGTCTCCCTATGAAGGTAACAAGCTCAACATTTAAGCTTGTTAATGCTATTTTGTTAGTGGTGTTTTTCACGGTAGTGCTAAGTGCCAACAAATTAACAATCAGTAATTCAATCTTGTTGATCGTTCATTTGTGTAATTTTTAAGCATCACATTCTAGTTGTTGTCTCTATTCTTTTGATGAGAAAACTGTGGGGAAGACACTTATTTCCTATATTCTGTTTTTTTTTTTTTTGGTGGTCAAGTGAGTAAAAACTTGACTCAAGCAACCTTGATATTTATGGTAGATTCAGTTGTGCCATGGTTCTATATAGCCATATAGGACTAAAAAGGTTTCCCAGTTCTTTCATTTTTTTGTTGCAGCAGTAGTTGCCCTATGTTGAAAATTTGCCTCAAGGTCCTCAACTAAGCTAAATGATTCAATAGCCTCAGTTGCATTGTGGATGTTGTTTGATGGGTTCAAAACTGTAATTTTGTTCTCTCTCTCTCTCTCTCTCTCTCTCTCTCTCTCTCTCTCTCTCTCTCTCTCTCTCTCTCTCTCTCTCTCTCTCTCTGTTCATTGGCAACCAAACAGAAAATTAATCAAAGTGTTGGTGTTAGTTCTTTAATGGTTTGCCTGGGAAGGAAGAGTGAGTCATCTGCATTTCACTTCATGAATCTTTATTCATGCTGTCTCTTAATTTCTTTACTTTAAGGTAATGCATTACAAATGTTGAATCGAGTCCTTCGTCACTGTATAGAGAGGTGTAAAATATAGTGTCGAATATTTTGCCTTGTGCAATGTTTATTTGTAGAATGAGGTTTCCATCTTAGCGCTTCCTTGATATCCTTTCTTGTTGTCATCATTGTTTTTAATTTTTCTCTTGTTTTGCTTGTCATTATGTGTAGGAGGAGTTTTCAAGTTGGAATTGTTTTTGCCTGAAGAATACCCAATGGCTGCTCCCAAGGTATTTTTTTACTTGTTGTGTATAATATATCAGACATTTTCATTTGCTAAACTTTTTATAGTTTGAGGTGATAGAGGGAATTTGGTAGCATTTGCAATCTGGTAGCTGTTTACTTTGTTGCATAATGCAGAGGGTCTCTGTTCAGTATCCAGTTTTCAGCGCCTCCATTAAATTGATTGCCTTTGAATTGAATTGGTCCATGGTGCAACACGACACATAATGTGGACATTCTAGATTTGGAAGTTGAGTTGGTGGTAGGGAACATAGAGAGTGGTTTGGAAGAAGGTGGGAAGAGTTTCTTGTGTAGGAAAAGGTCGATTTCTGTACCGCTTCATTCTGTACGAATAGTCGGATCCCTTTATTTTGGAGCTGCAATGTGGAGATTCTATCATCACACGTTATAGAGCTACTCATGAGTAGCACCATATAGGGACATTATGGACTAGGCTCTTCATAAGTGGTGATGGACATGTCTCTCTCTTCAGACTCCTCTCTTCTGTTCACTTTAAGTATAAATGTACACAAAAAGCATAGCGACGCCAGCATGTAAAAAAGTTTTCTGAGTACTCTGCGGTAGGTATCAATACCTTTAGGCAACGCCAGTATGTAAAAAAGTTTTCTGTTTCTGACTACTCAGCGGTAGGTATCAATACCTTAAAGTGGACTAACTTATTTTGAGTTGTTGAATTGGTACTTTGATGAGATCCAACCATTCATTTGTAATAATTGAAAACCAGGCCCAAAAATAAGGTAATGAGGTAGTTTCTGGAAGGTTTTCTAGGAATTTAACTATTACCATATGTGTGAAAACTTATCATCTTATTCCTCCCAATTTACAATCTCCTGTGATGAAAATTACTATTAGAGCTTCTCTACCAGAGCTTATTAAAATATTCCACGTATTTTAAAAAAAAATTATATCCACAATCTATTTCCTCCCTAATTCCATGCTGAGTTTTCTATCTGGAACACTACACATGCTGTCAGTGGCGGAGCCAAGATTTCCAATCCAGGGGGGCCATTAGCCATAGGCATTTGATAGCTCTGTCAATGCCTACAATGAGGCCAGAATCGCCCTCTCATGGGTGGCATTACAGAGAGAGGACTAACCTTCATCCTCGGTCCTTAAAAATAAGCTATAACAGTTGCCAAATTAGCTTTGCAATTGCAAGCTTGACGGCTAATCGGCTATGTAACATTGATAATTTGAGACACTAGAAATCAGGAACAAAGCCCAGATTCGGCCATGGGGATGGCACCATTTAATGAAAAACTAATTACATGTTGTATGGAAAAATGTAAAGAAAAAAATTGCTAGGAAGTCATATAATTACATATAAAAAAATGAGTAATCCGTAATTTATTCATACAAATATGTAAATCGACTTGTTTCTGTGTTTTATTTTTCATTGTACATTAATTCCTACCATAGTCCGTAAAGAAACATAGAGTAAAAATGCTAAACTTTGAGAAAAAATTAATGTCCAAAGGTGTCATGTTTCTCTCCATTTAATAAAAAAAAAATGACAAACCTAGAGAGAGAGAGATGAGTATTATAGTTGCAATATAAAAATAGAGAATTCTGCAGCTTGGGAGAATTGATCCCAAGGTGGGAAGTGTGGAGTAAAGCAGTCCAACCACTGAGCCAGAGCTTACTATTGGTAGAAGCTTTCCCGGCTTTGAAATTTATATTGTTTTTGTTGCAATTTTTTTTTTCCCCAAGTGCGAGGGGTCCGAGGCCCACCCCAGCCCCACTGTACATCCGCCCCTGCATGCTGTGGACATTCTAGATTTGGAAGTCAGAATTGGTGGTGAACATAGAGGGTGGGTTTGAAAGAAGGTGGGAAAGAATTTTTGAGTTGGAAAAGGACAATACCCACTGCTTCCAGTGCCTGGGCCACTGTCCTTTCTTTGCAACGAACAGCACAAAGTCGATGTACAAGCAGAAGTTATCAAATGAGTTGCAAAAATCAAATCCTGAAGTCATTTTTGCTGGAATAAGTGTTTTCCTCTTGTTATATGCAGTGCAGCCATGCACAAGGAAGTACGAAAATGATTTGCCAGAAAAGAATTTCAGCTAAACAAAAAGATCCTTACTTTGTTGATCGCATTCAGAATTGGAATCACTTAACCATTCTGCATATTGCGAGAGTTAGCTTGATATTTTTGTGACTGTACATAGTGGTATCATGTTCATATTTAGGACAACCAACTCAATACTTTTGTTTTCACGTGCACGCTATTCATGCTAGATTTAGCTTGATTGTGTCCCTGGATCCCTGAATCAGCCCTGATTGGGTCTTGGCTGGATTTCCATGAAACTAGTTTAACAGTTCATGTTATGTTTAGCGAATTTGCCTCCTAGAAGAAGTAAACTGATCTCCAAATTGCCTTACTCCTATTGTTTGAGGTTGGATTTATGCTTGTCCATTTCTCTTTCTTTTTATTCTCCCTTTATTTTACTTGTCACTCCTTCAACTAGTATTCTCTTAGCAGTACTTGTGCTGTTGGTCTTCATTCATCTGAGTTGTCTTCTTTTGTCCTAAACTCGTGGTAGTCTAACGATACCAAACCAAACCGAGCCTCATGTCCCAATCAATTGGGGTTGGCTACATGAATCCTTTTTTTTCCATTGAGCTCTATCAAGGGTTACATGTTCGCTGAGATTTAGAGTATTCGTATCCTTGCATACTATAGTATCTAATGTCAATTTGGGTCTTCCTCTCCTCACGGTAGTCTGTTTCGTGAAAACATTCATTTTAAGTCTACTCTCTGTTCTGCTGCTTGCCCTGCATATATCACCGTTCTTGTTGTCTTGCACACATATTGTAGACTTATTTCATGATTTTTGCGACATTTGTTCTTCCCCTTAGCATGCCAGCTGTTGTGTTTTTTTCCCATGAGGCATATGCACTTGTGCGTGTGTACTTTTATTGGTGGGATAATTGTGCATGCCAAGTTATATCGATGGATTTATTGATTGCTTGTATGCATTGAGGTTTTCCTAGCTAGAAGAAATTTGACTCACATAGTCAACTTGTAACAGGTCCGATTCCTCACCAAAATCTACCATCCTAACATTGATAAGGTTTGATATCCCCATTCCCTGTCTATTGTCTTAAGGTTTCAGATTTGAAGTTTATTTCCTGTTAAACAATCTATCTTCCTTGGAATGCAGCTTGGGAGGATATGCCTTGATATTCTCAAGGACAAATGGAGTCCTGCTCTTCAAATTCGAACTGTACTCTTGAGGTAATGTGGTTCTGTAATGATCTAGTAACCAGAACCCGTCACCATTCCTGTTTTAGATGTAGTTCCCATCTGAATCGATGCTTTGGAAATATTGTCCAGATTCAATACTGATTCCTCTTACTTAGAAATAGCTATTAATTAGTTCAGTTTGAAAACAATAAATATTTATTTGAAGTTTAGAAGCTTTGAGTCATTTTATTGTTTTCTGATAAAATGAAACTGATGTCAGTATGTCCGACTTTTTGGCTTTCAGCATTCAAGCACTTTTGAGTGCTCCAAATCCAGACGATCCACTTTCCGAGAACATTGCAAAGCATTGGAAAACAAATGAAGCTGAAGCCGTTGAAACAGGTATCTCTGTAAAAACATTGTCGTAGTAGCTCTTTTGACCATGTTGAGAAAGTGATTGTGATCTTTGGCAAGGACGATTATTTTGCAAATCTTCTTCTGCAAAATTGGATTGATAAAAAAGTTGAACAAACCATTGTTCAAGTTTGATTCGTAAGTTCAACGAGCTTCAAAAATGTGTTCAAGCTTGGCTTGCTTATGAGCTGAGTCAATCTCATACGAGTGTTAATCAAGTGGATCTCAAGTGGCTTGAAATTATAAAACATCATAAGCTGAACAAGCTGAGGTTTAGCTTGTTCATGATTAGCTTAAAAAACAGTTTCATCACAAACTAGTTCAAACAATCTCGTTAGCACAAGCTTTGTTGGGATCCACCCCGTAGTAGGATGGGCTTAGGTCCGGAGGGAGGGGTTAGGGTTTTTTTGTTGTAACCCTTGGATTATAAATACTTGGCTTGTGTCTTTACTTTATGTGAGAGAGAGAGAGAGAGAGAGAGAGAGAGAGAGAGAGAGAGAGAGAGAAAACTGTGAGGAATTCAGAATTCATTATTGTGAGATAGAGAATAATTGTGTAATCACCACGGATTGATTATCTCCAGATTATTGTGAAATCCCCCTCCCCGTGGAAGTAGGTCCGTTGTTTGGCCAAGCCACGTATATCTTGTGTCTTGTTTCTCTTTGATTTTACTATTTTGTGCATGAGGTGCATGTTTCGCATAACAAGCTTAAAATCGAGTATTTTGGTTCGTTTAGCAGCCTGCTTTATATATTTGCTCTTAATTGGGCTTCATTTTTCATGAAACCTGCAGCAAAAGAATGGACCCGGCTATACGCAAGTGGTGCTTGATGAAGTCGTGGAGTTTACAACAGAAGATGTAATGTATCTTGTTTGACTCTAGAAATTAAATGGAAATTGGGAAAGACATCTTTTCATGAAATTGAATTGTATAATAAGATTAGCTTGTGTTCTTTAGCCTTGCAATTTCGAATTGTTCCCATGGAGGTTGGGGTCGGTGCAGTTTAATTGGCCTTTGATAACAAAGAACCCGGGGGCTCTGCGGACCCTTGGGGACGGCGGGCCTTCTAATCCATCCAAGCGGTCCATCTCGACAATCAACGATTCAGAGTTGCAAATGAATTATTACCGGTAAAAATGTACTTTGACCGGTAAGAATCATTTGTGAATATGAACTGTTGATTGTGGAGGAAGACGGCTGAGATTGTGAGTTCTCATGGCTTGCCCTCCCTAAGGAACAGCAGTACCTCAAGTAATTTAGCTGGGGGTCTTATTTTTTGAATGCCAAACTTTACGTTAAGCTATGGTAATCCCCTAAAGTTTCGCTGGACGCGTTTGTTTTATCTCTACATCTCTCTTGAATTTTTTTTCCCAAGACCTTGATTTCTTAAAATACCCTTTAATTACGATATCTCTTTTAACTTTAGTAATTTTTCAGTGTTGAGAGATTACCACGTAGTATCTGCACGTGCATATCCGGCTATCCATTTTGGTTTTGGATAGTCTGGTTTATGGAGAGAAAGGGGAGAGAGGAGGTTTTGATTTAGGCCGTCCAATACACTTTTAAATGGCTTGGATGCTGTGTTCAGGTACCACGTAGGCTCGATCACGTGGTACCCGTCCGGCATAAAAAAAAATTACTTTAAATTAGTAGCTATTTAGGTTACAAATGTATGGCTATTAGTTCGCATTAATTACTGGGTAAATTTACATGTGTATTAAACATGTACTTCTATTTATTAGGGATGGCAATTTCACCCAAAATGAATGGATACCCGAACCAAACCGAACCTGGTAAGGTTTTTTTTTATTTTTTCCTACCCACGGGGCAGATTTGGTTTTCAAAACATGATATCCAATGGGTTTGGATTTGGGTTTGATCTTACCAAGTATTCGGCCAAACTCAAACCAAAACCAAATCCAAACTGATCCATATAATCACTTGTAAGATATGTTAGCTATCCCCATGTCTTCTATTGCTTTTGAGTCAGCATTTTAGCACTAGTGATAGATTGGTGACTCCACATCGTAATTGACTTCATCCCAAAATAATGGAGGCATTGATGTTACTTTTTGATTTTAATATATAATATTTTTCTTTTATATGTTCATTAATGGAATGAATATTAATACGGGTTTGGTGCGGTTCGGATAAAATCCAAATCCATATGGTTTGGTTATGATGCAATAAAAATTATACCCGTCGGATATCGGTTTGGATTTAGGTATAGATAAATACTTTGAGTTTGGGTATAGTAATTACAAAATCCAGATCAAACTGATCCATTGCCATCCCTATTATTTATGTGTATGCATCCATGTGGAAACCACTTTGTCTTCTATCTTGTTCGAACTTAAGAATTTAAGTTCGCATATTGTTATTAGTGGAGCAACTACCACATCAATGGTACAGAAAACCACACACCAAATTTCATTACTGTAATGTAATAAAAGAAACTTTTCACCTTAACTTACTACTCCAACTATCTCTCTCTCCCGCGAGGATAGGAAGCCAAAAAATGCGTTATTGTTGGTATCTTGCCGACTCTCTTTTTTTTTTCCCACTTGGTTTTGTTGCTGCTTTTTACCATTTCATTTTCAATTGAATTTAACTAGGTTGGTAAATTAAAAAAAAATTCGAGAGGCAGAGAGGTAAGTTGAAAATTTGTGTATAGTAGCAATATATGGTATTGTGAATTCCTCGAGGCTCTCTCAATGTTTTTGCTATTTTATTCTACTGAAATCATTTTTTTGTTCTTGTAATGAATGGAATTCTAAAAAATAATAAAAGTTGTTACTTTGGGTGTAAAAAGATGAAATATTCCATCAAGAACAAGTTAGCTAGCTGTACTTGTTTTGTGTGCGTGTGTGTGGAGTTGATTCTAGAAAAAAAGAAATCACTAAATTAATCACACACACAAGTGTTAGGCCTGTTTAGGCCAAAAAAGTTGGCGAATTTTTTGTTTTGTTTTTATTTGATTTTTTTTTCGTATTTTTTAGTTTTGCGTCAACTTTTTATGTATTATTTGTTCGTCTCGGCGAGAGGAATCAAAAAAATATAAAATTATGACCGAAGCTTAAATTTTTTTGAATAAAGACAAATAAACCAAAAAGTCAACTTTTTACACTTTTTTCGATCTTATTCAAAAAATTGAAAGTCCTATTTATAATCTTTTACCTTTTTGGAATCGTCTCACCAAGACGAACCAATAATACTCAAAAAATCGATGCAAAACTAACAAATGCAAAAAAAAAATTCAAATAAAGACAAAACAAAAAGTTAAGTTGGCTTTTTTAGCCAAACTTAGCCTCAATATACTCCCTCCGTCCCAAATTTGTTGTCTATTTACGGGCATGTGTGCCATTTTTCAATTACTTATAATTTTCAATATATAATGTTTTTTACAATTTTGAAAACTTTGTTTAATAGAACTCATCGAAAGTTATCAAACAAGATTCATAGTGAATATATATAACATTATACATTTGAAAATATAAACAATTTTTTGAGTTGTGAATAGTGCAACTGGACAAGAAATATGAGATTGAGGGAGTAGTTACAAACCCTAACCAATAACTAATGGAGATTAAATTCCTTACGCAGGTGGTGCAAATCATGGATTTTCTGCCACTATCAGTATAGGGTCTCGTCATGTGTTTATTGTTGATCTGAATCGTTCATCTTGAAGAGTTTGTAAAGTAGTACACCCTTACAAAAAAAAAAGTCAATTTAATCAGATATTACTAACGGGTATATCAAAATGTAAATGTTGGTCTATAAATGCATATATGTTGTGGATTTAACTTTTTAATTATTGACAGAATAAGACCGACACTTTTGATAAACCAAAATTTAATTTTTATATCCGATCAAGTTAATTTTTTAGTGGATAAACCACTTTGTAGTCCTTATAAAATGAACGATTCCAATTATAACAATAAATGCATGATAAAGACTAGACAAAATTCTCATCAATTTCCAACAGAGGCAGCTCTACATTGGCTTATGGGTTGTCACTTGCACACCCTAAAAAAAAATTAAAATACATGTAATTTTTTGTAGTTTTATAAGTTTTATCCTTTTTGTACACCCTAAGCATAAATATTTGAACATGTAACCACAAAAAATTTGAACAACCAACCTAAAAAAATCAGCACACAAACCAATTCAATATAGAGACCCCAATTAAAAGCCATAAAAGGTTTCATAGCTTTCCATAGATGGTTAATTGAACAACTTAACGTTTACATACTACATATAATAATTTTTGTTTTGAGATTCTTTGAACACTTATTCCTATACTATAAACATCCATCAATCTAGAAAATTCACAATTATATACCCAATATATTAGCTCAAAACAAAGTACATATATACTCTTAATAAAAAAAATTACAAAGATAGAGAACAAAAAATCGATGTCGTGTTTTGGCTTTCTCTGAACAACAACCAACTCTATCTCTATATAAATAAATAAAAAATTCAATTGAACCTATTCCCTAGACAATTTCCTACAATAAAAACTAAATAATATGTTTATGTGCCGGTTTAATTTTGTTTGGCTTAAAAAATAAAATTCGCCAAGAACATGTAATTGTGACATATGTCTTACGTATTTTTATGTTATTTGGTCTCATTATTAAAACTAATATATATAAAAAAAAAATGTGTATATATGATTAGTTATTAGAGCTAATATGGTTAGTTATTAGAGCTAATCGAGTCAAGGTAATTTTCAAACACCCTATGTAAAAAATTCCTCAGCCGCCACAGATTTCTAAACAGAACCTCCTCCACCACATTCTTCATCGAAGCAATATCTTCGACACTCTCCTAACCTTCCACTTTTACGCCCTCCAAACATTCACGACGTCAAATACTTGTCAATGGTAGTAGACCCAATTAGGAAATACTAGACTCTCTCTCTCTCTCTCTCTCTCTCTCTCTCTAGATATCAAAAGATATGAAACCAAAAATGAACTAATAGAACTTATAATTAAGCTGGCCTAATTAGCTGAGTGTTTGTTCAAAGTTCACGAAGGTCTCGATTTTGAAATATAGCGTCTAGTAAATTACTAATTAATCTCCTAACCTATATATATTGTAGGAGTTTCTTGGCATTCCTTGAACAAAACAAAAACAAAAACAAAAAACACGAATGAACTAATGAAACTCGTTACGTTTGGACCGAAAAGAGATCGACTCCATCAGGAACCACAGAGTTAATTAAACGTACTTAAATGTACTGCATTCTACAAGTAAAAAATTCACTAAAGTTAATTACCAGACATAAACCCTTAATCATAACTAAACACATAAAAACTGCAATAATTTTACAAAACCCTAACCAATAACCCAGCAGCTTGCCACTAACCAAAACTAACGAGATAATTAACCCAACAAAGACCCAACAAATTCCTCATCAATTTGCAAGAGTCTCAACAGAACCTTCTCCCTCATCTCCTCCACCACATTCTTCACCGAAACAAGATCTTCAACACTCTCATAAGCTTCCACTTTTACAACCTCCAACCATGACTTCATCGTCATCATCTCCTCCTTGACCTTACTATTACACTCACCACCACCACCACCACTTTCATTACTTTTGTCTTTCCCACTAATGTTCAAGTACTTGTCAATGGTAGCATCGAAGGAGGGCTCGCCGTGGGTGAAAGGCCGGCCGGCCGGAGAGAAGGCGACGACAGCAATGTCGGCGCCGGTGAGGCTGTGGAGCTCGTGGGCTTTCTTGAAAAGACCCTTTCTTCTCTTGGAGAATGTCACCATCCTTTCCTCTTGCTTCTCCCTCCTCTTTATCTCAATTTTTTTCTTTCCTGTACCCATCTCTCTCTCTCTCTCTCTCTCTCTCTCTCTCTCTCTCTCTCTCTCTCTCTCTCTCTCTCTCTCTCTCTCTCTCTCTCTCTCTCTCTCTCTCTCTCTCTCTCTCTCTCTCTCTCTCTCTATTTGTTTTTTGTTTCTCACTCTAAAGAACTCTTATCAACTATCATATTTGTACAAAAGAGGGGAATGTTATTTCTAAATCTTTGGTTATGCGCGCGCATTACGCACCAAATCAAGAGATTTCAAGGGTGGAAAGATTTGGTATTAATTACACTTGGTTAATTTTTCTTACTTCATACACAAGGAAATTTTTACCATGTAGTAGTTTAGGAAAGGGTTATTTTTTATGTCGCAATAAAACCCTGGGATTAAAATTTGTGCGCTGAAGCTTGTTGTATAAACAAGGCCCAATTTATATAATTTTGGCCGTAATGAAAAGCCTGTGTTATTTTTTAGAAACAAAGCTCTTTCCTCCACAATGTTCTAATTTTTTTGAATCAATTAATTTAAAGATCTCAATCGTTTTTAAATTAGTACGAAATAAACTCACAAATTTATGCACGGAACTACTTTTAATATTTATCTCAATATTAAGATGTTTTTTCGTAATAGACTAAAATTATTAGAGCATATGGAAATTTTCGAAAGTAGTAGAATTTTAGAACAAATATTAAAACTCTTAATAATTTAAGGCGCGACAAAGAAGCCCTTACAACATTTGATACAATATGCTACATTTCCTTAATTTGATTGTATGGGTAAACCATTCGGTACCTTTCTTGAGACAGGAATAGGGGAGCTGATGTGCAGCATGTTGTATAATCGTTGTCGGCGCCGCGCCGTCAGCATCATTTCGACGATTGGAGATATCCAATGCATGGAGCTCGTCGAGTGCTACCAGCCTACCAAAAATAAACTCGATCGGATATCGTTAAGTGCCTACACATATAACTTGGAAAAAATGGGTTTAATGGTTTTCATCTGGTGTTTCAAACCGATTCTTTTCAAGTTATATGTGTTCCGATGAGGCACTTAACAATATCCAATCGAATTAATTTTTGTACTCATGTAGCACTCGACTAGCTCTACACGGTAGACGTCTTCAACCGACGGAACGATGCCGTCGCGGTACTGGGAACAGCCGCATAGCACGTTGCGCAGCATCTCCCCCAGACCTTGAGACATTAGAATTTCTTGGATGGGCATGCAAGGATAAAACACTACGGAAATGGCTACAAATACATTCATTAAAAGTGTGTACAATATGCAGCTATTGTATGATCTGGATTGTACCATCTCATTGGCAATCGAAACAATTTTTAGTTTTTTGTAACTTTTCAGTAATATGATTCGTACCATTTTCTTTGATTTGTAACATTTTAGTGTGTCTAGTAATTTTTTTTAAAAAAAATTGTTACTTTTGTATTGTAGCTTTTTTCCAAACACTTATTAGTAAGGTTCAGTTTGTTCCGGTTTAAGGAAACCGAAACCGTACTAGCTGGGGCAGACCAAGGGGGTGCAGGGTGGTGTGTCTAGTAATTTTTTAAAAAAAAATCATTACTTTTGTATTGTAGCTTTTTGCAAACACTTATTAGTAAGGTTCATATTGTTCCGGTTTAAGGAAACCGAAACCGTACTAGTTGGAGCGGACCGAGGGGGTGCAAGGGGGTATTTGGCCCCTGCACCCCCTCCAATTTTCTTCTCATTTATAGTACATTTAAAAAAAAATTATAAAATTACTAAAGAGTTATCCCCAAAAACTAGGAAAAATTAGTAATTCTACGTCTGTCACTACGTACCGGTGGTTCTTAGGTGACTTGGTATTACACTCGGGTTCGGCCAGCTATCTGAATTTTCCTTGGGCCACTTGGTTGAAACAAGTTTCATTTTTTAGCTTTTCTGTGTTGGGCCAAAAGCCTACAGTCTGGAGTGGAAAAAAAGAAGCACTCATTTGGGCCACAAATTGTTAGAGGTTTGTACTATAATTAGAGATTTGTCCGATTATTAATTTTAGAGTCTCAAGATTAGTCAAAGTGTATACAAGTTGACCATGACACCTAAGTAAATAAAATTCGGTTCACTATTATTTAAAGTGGTCATAATTGGTAAAAAATGAAAGTTAGATTTAATTCCTTGCAAAATATTGAAATTGAACCAAACTTGGCCTCCAAAAAATAAACCAAATTAATTATTTTGATCGATTTTTCTATTTCCCCACTATGCCAAAGTATGTATTTGGTGATGGCGACCGATGCTCTTTGTAACAAATAATTGTCATGTTCTCTTGGGAGACTTTTGCGTAGTGCTCCAAAACTTTTATTAACAGGCAAAAACATGAGGTTCACCACTAAATGTCTGGCTTTCCGCAAATGTATAGGAGTAGTTGATAAAATACCGCTCTCGTAGTCGTAGGTCATAGCATTGAGAGCCCGTTCAAGCTATTGTCTAAATTGTCTTATAAGATATTTTTAGTATTTTTGTACTTCTTGTCTATGCTGTGAAGGCTACACCTTATCTAAACAGTATTTTATAAAAAGATATTTTGACTACTAAAAATACCGAAAAATACCATTTAGATGAAAAAATATATAAACCTCGTATTTTTATAGGAAAACAACTACTATTTTGACGTTATTCTGAACGAAAAAATTATTAGCGTGAAATGGCCCTCGCACCTTGACACAACCACCCCAAGCGACACCTATTGGCTACAGACCTACGACTCTACTAGATTCAACAAGCTCTACTTTTATGTACGCCGACGTATACATATCCATCATGTATCTGTATTTAGAGCTTGCCCCAAGTTCTACTTTTACTGTCCTTTTCTGGCATTTTGGGTTAATATATTGTGAGAATTCAACTTACTTTGTAAATTGCGAAAAGACAGTAAAAGATAATTTACGAAAAAACAAATAAGTGTATAGACATCGCAAAAATATGAGAGAAAAAAGATGTTGCAGCACCACGTGGTAATCGAATTACTCCTTTTCTACATTCCTTAGTCGTATGATTTTTCCAACAAGTGACATTTCAAATTTTTCGCGCGCCACTAACTGCGCGTGAGCATAAGAATGTAGTCATTTTCTTTTTCTTCAATTGTTGATCCACAAAACTCTTGAGATTTCTTTTTCTTCAATTGTTGATAAAAATATAGCCTACTAATTTTGAATAAAGTACTATAAAAGATCATTTTTGCACTACATTATTTACTAATACATTTTAAAATTTATCTTTTAGTGCTTAGGGGGTGGTTTGGGTAAATTGAAAAAACTAGTTTTTGGGTTTTTTTGGTTTTGTCCTTATTCAAAAAAAAATTGCATTTGTTGGTTTTGATTTTTTGTGGTTTTTTGGCTTGTCTTGACGAGAAGAATCTAAAAAGTCATTTTTTTGATTATTTTTCGTCTTTATTTACAAAATTTTAAGTTTGACTAATAATTTTATACTTTTTAGATTCTTCTCATCGAGACAAGCCAATAAACCACAAAAAAATCGACCGAAAACCAACAAATGCAAAAAAAAAAAAATTGAATAAGGACAACAAAAAAACTAGTTTTTTGAATTCACCCAAACCAACCCTAGGTACAACACAATTCTCAAAACAAACAGCCCAAAAAATACTCCTAAGCAAATTTTATTGTGAGTTCATGAGAAAATCGAGTGCCGAAATTATTTGTGATATAGTATTTTTGGAATTATCATAACGTAATATATTTTGAAACAATAAAATGTTGGCTCATTTTTCAATTAGATTCAGTCGAATGCATTTCCTTCAGATAACAGGCCGGGAAGATGAAGGGCTTGTCATCGAATATGCAATTTTTTTAAAAGTGTTTTGAACAGTTTAAATTTAAGTTAAAACTTCTCATTCACAGAAGAGTTTTAAATAGAACAGACAGCCCCCGGGTCGCTAATCATCTTTGGACCTTTCTTTCTGTTCTCATTCCTTTTCTTTTTTTTTTGGGAGGTAGCAAAATTAAATGCTAAAATGTGATTACAAAAATGTGAAAACCCTTCTCAAGAGGGCTTTTGACTCAGGAGGAGGGGAGGCTGCTATGTACTTTCCCGCACAGCAGTTGTTGTGTAGCTAAAACGGGCCCCGTTTGGTGGGCAATCCAAATGATTTGTCAAATGCGTTCTTGTGGGAACCACTTTCGAGTCCTACACAAACGATTTGTAACAGACAATTTTTTCACAATATGTTTAGGGATTCAAAGTTAGAGATTCAATATCGTCACGTCTGAACGCCTATAACTTGTGAGATACTTGTGTTTCAAAGTCAATTTCTTTAAGCGTAACAACAATGAAACTAATAAGAAAATGGATGGTTTAGAGAGAGGCCTATTGATCTCCAGTGAAATATATAATCCAGCTTAGGCACCACGTCAAAATAGCCTTAATAAACAATCAAGGAGTAGGTTTAGGGTTTCTCTATAATTTTCCTTTTTTTTAGGAACATTCCACTCATGAAAAACAAAAGTAATTAATGGTATTTCAACCACCAAACCACCCCACTTAAAGAGATATACCGACCATCCATTAAAAACTTGTGTACTTTAGCCAACGTCCCCCAAGAAATATATTGGTTCACCGGATAACAAGTGATTGAACAATACATAGCCTGTGGGCCCGTCCCGGGCTCAATTTGATGATCGAAATTGTTCACAATACGTGTGACTTGTTGACTCCGGGACAGGCAGTTCCTTGGAGAACAAAACAGTCCAACAGGAATTGATAGTCAAAATTATGTTGATCAAATATCGATATCTATGATTTTTCAAACATTTATCTTTGAACACAAGCAAGATCAGAATTCATTTACATTCCGATCATTTATCTAGTATAATTTTTCAAACATTTATACTTTTGATGTTCTTCACAAGCTCTCAAAAGCGAACAGTACAATTGTCAAAAATCCATGATTAATTGTGTGGAGGCACTATAGATTCAATTCTTGGAATTAAGATCCAAGAAAGTAAATTCTCGTGAATCTCTAAGTCTCAGAATGAATAACTGCTTATGACCGGACTTAAAAAGAGACTAGTTGAGGTGCACATAAGATAACCCGGAACCAAAAAAAGGGAGTTTGTCATGGACTGCTATTTTGACCAATCACATGTAAAGATATTGATAGCACATTCGTACAAAAACAGACTCCCAACTTTCCCACCACCACCAAGTTAATTAGAATGTCCACCATATCACAGTGGATATTATACTGCCCCTGCTCAAAGGAAACTTTCTTATGGTCCCAAATGTTCGAGTTCAAATGAAGGAAGATAAACGCACAAGACAAGTCGAAAACCGGCATATCTCAGGCCAAAAAAATGACAATTTTATTGATGAAGCAATTGGGTCAAGATACAACAATATCAATAACATCATCACAGGCATCTGATCTCCCTAAATGACTTCCAATATTGTGTATATATATATATCATCATCATCATCGATTCATAATACTAACAACTTACATGTACATCCTCGTCTAGAAGCTGGCCAGCCATCTCTCTCTCGCAGTGCTAGAAAAGTCGATTTGGTGAATTTTACACGTCTATTTCTTCTTCTTCCGCGATGAACAACGTCGATATGCTAGATGCCGATATGCTAGAACAAGCCTGGCTTTCGAAAAGAGAGAAGAAGAAAGTAGCTTTGAATGGAGGGGAAAAGGAAAGGTAATGGGAGGAAAATGAAACCAGAGAGCAATGAGAAATGAATGAATAAATAGAAACTGCAATAACGAACTAATATATCTCCCTCAGTTCCAATCGCATTGGCTCCTAATGAGAGGTTATTGTGTAGTATGGTGGGGCGGAAAAGATGAGCAATGAGCGGATTGGAAGAAAAACGGCCGACAAAACAGTAGTATACAGTAGTATGCGATACGGTCGTTTTCTAAAAACTGTAATGCCTCACCGAGGACTCCAAAACTTCTGGACTAGGGCAAACCATTTCCTTTACTCGGCTGCCCTTCTTGTAAATCTTGAACGTTGGTACAATTCTCACATTCTCAGCAGCTGCAACTGCTGGGGTCTCCTCCACATCCACCTTTTATTGATATGCAATGAGTTAGTGTCTATGTTCAAAGCTTTTTTTGTTGAAAAAAGTGCAGGTCGGATGTAATAGGAATTAACTAGAGATGTAAGCAACTAACCTTGAGAAAATTGACAGACGGGTACCGTACACAAAGTGTATCGAGGAAGGGAGATATTTGCTTGCATTGATGGTTGGCTGCTGTTTTGAAATGGACTACAGAAGCAACTGCAATTCAAAATTGAAGTTTCAAGGCTTCGGATGTAAACGAAGGGAACAAACTAAAAAGGTGATTGTGGGATGGCATACCTGGAGAAGATATCGCAGCCCTAAACTGCTCAAGACCCCATACTGACTCCACTTCCCCGCCAAACTTCATGTTATGAACGTCCTCCCCTCGAGATTTCTTCAATGCCACTTGGGCATGGAACAAAGACTCTGCAACCTCAGTGTCATTCGGGAGTTCCCTCCTCAAGACCTCATAATCTCTCACAGCTTCAACCCAGCGCTCAAGCTACAATCCACAATTACTCAAACATCAAATAAAAGAACACTCACATACTCTGTTTACTTGGCCTTGATGAATGTCAAATGTAACATACGGGTACACCTGAGTCTTATATATTAGTCCACTACTCTTTTTCATGATATGGGACAGTGCAAAATAGTTTATGCTTGAGAATAAGAATTTTGTTTCATGAGATAAAATGTGTTTAGAAAGTTGCCATAGACCATTTCCATCACGATATACGATATGAGACCATTTTGCATAGTACTGCAATCAACTTGAGTATATCATATGCTTCCTAAAGCGTAAGCCTCCATCTTACTAAAGATGTCAGGGTATATCCGAAAGCATACTTCATACATGTAACACGCTCACATACTCAACTTACACTATGATATAAAGAAAGAGTTCCATAAGCAATTTACCTTGTTGTTTGACGCAGCCCTTCTAAGCAGGGCTTTGGTGTAGTTGGGCTGGATACGCAGAGCTTGGTTGCAATCATCTAGCGACCGCTCCCAAAGCCCACGATAATACCAAGAAGCCGCTCTGTTGCAATAGAGTATAGCATTCGAGGGGTCAAGCCTGAGGCCTTCTCCATAAGCAGAGCAAGCTTCAGTATACCTTTCTGATTTGAAGAGATCATTCCCACGTGCACGAGCTCTTGACACCAGCCTCACATTATTGAGCAGAACAGAGATATCAACGTTTCGTGGGTCAATCTGACTCGCTTTCTCAGCGGCTGCAACTGCATTCTCGAACCTGCAATACATCAATCATCTATCTTCACTATCCGTCTTAATCCTAGAGTTCTATTTGAAATTGCAAATGAAACAAAGACATTATGAACTCACCTTCCAAAAGCCATCTCAATCTGCGCTTGGACAAATAAGTGGTATGCTTCAGAGAGCATGCCGAAAATTTTTGACTTAGACCAAGAGGGAGTGGATGGTTCAAATGGAGGAATGTTTGATAGGCTTGAACTGGCATCTTCTAGCTGTTGGAGCTTCAAGAAGGCTTCTACTTTACATGCATGCAGCTGTGAATTCAATTTTCCAAAAGTTCAATCAAGTAGCATACACCTTTTAGACAACAGCTATGAACACAACAAAGTGCAGACGAAATTGCATAGGATTCAAACTAGTGCAGTGGGGACCAACAAAAGTGGTCAAGCTTCTATGCACTTTTCAGCATGTGTTGCATTCATTCTCTATAATCACACTAACAGAAAATTTGAGACATTGCCTCACCTCAGGAGAAGCATCAGCTCCGGCAGCAATGGCAGCATCAGCTTCCCTCATTGCACTCCTCCAGTCACCAATTTTCCGGGCATCTGTGCATTTGCGCAAGTGCATTTCTACTGCTTGCAACTTCTGCAACTCATTTGAGTCTGGTTGGTATCCCGGAAAACAAATGTGCCTCCTCGCATTTTCAACCTGCCCTACCCTGTGACACTAACAGGAATTAGAATTTCGTTGCACAAATGATGCTGGAGAAACAAAACAACCCAAAAACAAGACAAAGGAGCACTGGAGACATAAATGGAGGTAGAACTTCCCAAAAAAATACAATGATAACTCCCGACTTAGTAGTAACAACCAAGTTAACATGAATACAAACTCAATGAAACTAGAATGCTCTTCAAACTTCAAGTAAGAAGTGAAAACTCTCTAATCATAAAAAAAGGAGGAAATTTGGCCAAGTCCAGCAAAAACTGAAGAAGCAAAATTTGGAAAGCCCATTAGACGTATTACTCAACACATCTAAAAATGGAATCCATCCTTCTAATCACTCACAATGATAGTCAAACGGCCAATTCATTTAAAATGATTACAATGTGGGAAATTGCAGCTTAACAAATACCACAAGGAAACACATCAGTTAACCAGTTCACGCACAATGAAAGGAACCAGGGGTCCCGTAGTGAGCCAATGCGCTAGGGGTGTAGGTACTACGGGCGAGCTACACCCCTTGGTGCATTGGGGGGCCAATATCCAAAACCCTTGATCCAACAACATACCAATGCAAAACAAACATTACAAGGGATTCAAATATACCCAAAAAAAACTTCCCATAAATCTACTATGGGGTTATGAGTCAAGACACTGTGGGCAAATTAAGAGATATGGATAAAGAAATCAAGTATTCACAATCAATTTAAGTCAGCTACACGAATCTTTTATGTCATTCCGTTATGCCAACATAACCAATTACTCAAGCCAAATAAATTCACAAAAACAGAAGGGGGAAAAAAATTCAACTCACCGCAGAAAAATAGACCCCAACCGATGGTGAGCCTTGACATACCCAGGATCCAACCTAACAGCCTCCTCACATTCCCTCACCGCCTCCGCCAACCGCCCGAGAGCCGCCAACGCCACCGCCCTATTAAACCGGTACGTAGCATTCCCCGGAGACATCGAAACCGCTCTCTCGTACAAATTCAACGCCTCCCCAATATTCCCAGCCCTGTATGCCTCGTTACCCAACCTCTTCACCTCTTCCGCATTATTACCCGCCCCCGTCACCCCGGCTCGGGCCGCGGTGGTGGGGCCGCCCCGCATTATGCTCCCGTGCCCGTAATTGACAGACCCAGAGCCCAAAACGTCGTGTTTTGAATTCCGGGTACTGTTATTACTCGCTATTACGGATTTCTTCAAAACTGTACTTCCGGCCGGCAGTATGTTTCCCGTCGGAGGTACATTGATTTGGGATGGGGAATTAACAACCGAACCAGAATCGGACCGGGTGTGGCCCGGTTTGGGCACGCGGTTCGGGGAGCTAGAAACGGAGCCCGAGAGCTCCCCGGAGTGGGTATTACTGCCGGATTCGGATCTTTTTGGAGAGGGTTTGGGCCCATTGAGACCCGAGAGGGATCCGGATGAGCTTGAGCTGCTGCTGCTTGTGGTGGTGAGTCCACCCTGGGCCGGTCGACTCGGATGCCGAGTCAGCAACGGAGAAACGGGCGACCCAGGATCGAGTTGTTTAGAATCGGGCTTGTTCTTGTTACTGTTGTCGAAGATCAGTGAGTCACGAAACCGATTGGAGAGTCTATCGGACCTTGTGTCCGAAATGGGTTTATCCGAATCCGACATTTTGGAGCATGAATGAGGGCTTTGATTCTCTCTCCTCTCTCCAAAAAAAAAAATTCTAGGTATTGTATTAGGCTATTCAGCAATGTATGTGGCTGAAGGTGCAAGACGACCAGGAACTGGTAGAATGGGTGGAGGAACTGGAAGAGAGGTTTTTAGAAGGCATTTTCAGGTGTATATATATATATATATATATATATATGGGCGTGTACATATATATGTATAAATATGGAGAGAGAGAGAGAGAGAGAGAGAGAGAGATGGGGATCTCGTGATGTAAAAGGGAGAAGCAAAGAATGAATATGAGAGTTGGAGAGAGAGAGAGAGAGAGAGAGAGATGGATTTTACAGAGAGATGAACCACAGAGAGAGGAGACGGAGAGGAGAGGAGAAAATGAAAGAAAAAGAAAGGACTTTATATTTACTGTTCTGCTCTGTGTTTCTTTTCCTTTTCTTTTTTTTTAATACTCTTTTTAGCCATTCACACCTGCATTTTCCCTTCACGAGACAAGTTTCTCTAATTTTCTATGCTACCCTTATCGTTAAATATTTTCCTCATTTTTTAGTAAATCTTTTGTAAACCCCAAGCCCAATCTCAACTTTAATTATCAATTAAAAAAATGAAAAAATGCAGGAATACAGAGTATTGAAAATAAATTTCAAATTCATAAATGGTCCCACTCTCAACTTTATTTATTTTTACATTGTTGTGTAATTGGCTCTTTATATTTTTTTTTAAATAATTTTATTTAATATTTTACATGACAAGTGGAAAAAAAAAAGGGCCATTGCAGTTTAATTTTGAAAGCCAAAGTTGGAGAAATGCATGGTTCAGAGATTTGACTCAAATTAGGGGGGAAAGTTTGGAGAATGTAATTTGCATGAGATTATAAAAAATATAAAAAATTTAAAAATTAGTTTCTTCAGCTAGTTATGTTTGCACCCGATATGAAATCATCTTTACAGATTCGATTCTTATCGCATTTAAAAACAAATCCAATTGTTTGACGGAGTCTTGCATTCTCTTTATTACGATAAATGTAAACCACGACTAACTTAAATTTTTTCTCTTATTTCGTATGAAACATTATCAATTACGTTCAACGATTAAAAAACTAAAGATGGAAACCCCGGATACGAGTAATCTAAAATAATTTACAATATTGACTATTATTTCTTCTTTGAATTAAAATAAGAAGACCAAAGCGATGGAAAACAAAAAGTTCTGTTATATTCCCACGTTATGTAAATACTTACCATAACTTTCAATAGAGTCAAAAATGAAAAAAAAACAAAAAAAAAAAACTCTAGTTACCATCTCACAAATCTATGTCTAAATTTGGTCTGTGGTATTAGCAAAACACAACTGCTCATTTTAATTGGTCCATTGTGAGGAAATTTTAAAATAATTTTTACATTCTAATTTTTTTTTTATACAAATGTACTTCAAATTTGGTCTAGTAGGATGTTTCAGTAGTTATAGTTTTTTTTTTTTAATTTCATATACTAAAAGATAATTTTTATAATTAATTTATGAAGAAGCAATATGCAAAAATACATTGAATTGTTAAATGGTGAATTTTTAGGAAGGGTGCGCAGGTTACGCCCATTCTATCGCGGCGTTGATGACCATTGCTCCGTTACTACTATTGCCGGTGCTGGGCCCTGAGCAGTCTACTATTCCCTCCACGTAAATAAAAGCTCCTATCCACTTCCTTTCTTATTCCTTCTTTGACACAGGAACACGACACAAACTCGATACGAAGTTAACAGGTTAGAGTCTATTATTTTTTACACAGAACACGTCTATGGGTACGACACAATAACATGAAAAGATGAACAAGTCGGGTTATGATTTAAACTTCCTTTGGCTACAAAGAAAAAACGGTTTTTTTTTTTTTGTCTTTATTCAAAAAAAATTGAATTTTTCATTTTTGCGTCTAGTTTTCGTGATTTATGGATCGTCTCGATGAGACGAATTTAAATAGTGTACAATTATGGTCAAAAGTAATATTTTTTTGAATAAAACCGAAAATAAACCAGTTTATTGGTTTAATTTTGGCTTTATTAAAAAAAATTAGTTTCAATCATAATTTTATACTCTTTGGATCGAGACGAATCCATAAACCACAAAAATTTGAAACAAAATTAACAAATGCAAAAAATTGAATAAAGACAAAACGAAAAAGGGAAATGATAACGTCAAAACTATTTTTGTTTATGTAAAAACTGTAGTGCACAAAAGGGTTGTACCTTGCACATGGTACAAGGTTTTTAAGCACTACATTTTTTCACAAACAAAAACGGTTTTGTTACTAACACTACCCAACGAAAAAAAACCATTAGCCAAAAGAGCCCTTAGTCAATTCTGACACAAATATTATACGATACGACACAATACCCACCCTTAGTAATAAGTGTTAGGACGAGTTTACATTTATCTCAACTAATCCCTCCTCAATCTGATCAAAAATAATTTATCCACATTAAAATCAAAAAATTCACAAGAAATATTTTCTCATATCAAACCACCTAATTATGTGATGAACAAACACACCAACCAATAGGATTAACCTTTGGCTTCCGACACTCATTTCCAAACGAACATGTGCAATTACAGGTGGCCATCGATCTCCCTTTGACCCCACACAACGTAGGCCCCAAATCAGCCGAAATTACTACCACATCGGATTTTTTTTTTTTTTTGATCTCACCACATCGGATTTGATCTGCAACTTTTAAACCAAAACCAGGCTTTTATTTTTTATATTTTTTTTTACAACCGGATTTTAAAATTAACTTTAGCGTGCATACCGATTAATTTCAAAATTAAAATTAATGATCGGACAAGACATGACATTAATGATTTGAGCAATTTCAGAAAGCTTTTATACGCGCTTTATTACACTGTAGTAGTCCGTAATTGTTTGAAGGGTACTTTTCCCAATCTCAGATTCACGTACTTGACAGATGTTCGCTTACACACGCAAGGCAGAGGCCCAACCCATTGCATGATTTTAAGGGCCTTTTTGTGAATTCCCAAAATACCCCCCACCCTACCAAAAAAAAAACTCAGGTGGTGTTCTACTAACTTAATTTTGTTTTAAAACTGTCTTGGTTTTTGTGTCTATGTGATGTATTGTGAGATGATGACCTGTCTCAATTTTTGAAAAAAACAAGTTTTTTGAAAAAACTGGTTAGTGGAACACCCCCTCAATACGCATAAACGCCCTTTATTTTACAGTTTTTTTTTCCTGGTACCCTTAATCTTACTTAACTTGTGGAAAATCAACACCACTGCATGCCTATACAATACACCCATAATGTGAAAATCAATATGCTGGATAAATTTTGAATATATTTTTTTAACACTTAGACATATATGTGAAAAATATTGAAATGAGGAGTATTTTTTAAGTGACATTTCAATATTTTTCAACTAGTTTTTAAGGTCATGTCGTCACCTTTGGATTTTGGCCTCTCGAGAATTTTTATATTGTTGATCTAAAATGATTATGGGGTGCTTTGGCTAACTTGAAAAAACTAGATTATTGGATTATTTGGTTTTGTCCTTATTCAAAATTTTTTTGCATTTGTTGTTTTTCGGTCGATTTTTTGAGGTTTCTTGGCTTATCTCAACAAGAGGAATCTAAAAAGTATAAAATTATTAGCTAAATTTTAAGTTTTGTGAATAAAGACGAAAAATAATCCAAAAAATCGGGTTTTTGGATTATTTTTCGTCTTTATTCACAAAATTTTAAGTTTGGCTAATAATTTTATACTTTTTAGATTCCTCTCGTCGAGACAAGTCAAGAAACAACAAAAAATCGACCGAAAACCAACAAATGCAAAAAAAATTTGAATAAGAACAAAACCAATAATCCAATAATCTAATTTTTTCAAGTTAGCCAAAGCACCCCTATATAAGATATTATGCTTGTCAGATATGGACAATTACAGTATATGTTTAAATATATTTTGAGAGTATTGAACTACTAATATATAGTGATTGTTGGGGATTCGGTATTATTTTTTGGTTACATACTTATTGATATCGGGTTAATATGGATCATACAACTAAATATGTAAAAATTATATACATTCTATAGTCCATCAACAACAGAAGGAAGTTTATTTAAAATAATAATAATAAATCAAAATGAAGAATAATATGTTTCAAGAAATATATGTTTTTAGACCCGTCAATACATGTCTTTTTTCGATTTTAATTTAACTTCTCGCTAATAAACAGTAGAATTGGACTTCTAGATAATCGAAGTGCGCATTAACTGATCTGTACATTTTGGGTTATCAAAACAATTACGAAGAGTAAATATATGTTTTTTTTTCTGCTTTTAACCAAATTGTTTTAAAGAATGGATAGAACATTAAGAAATCAAAATCTTTTGGGGTTAAGTTTAAAAAATCAAAATATTATGCAAATGCCCAAAAAACTTCAGGGGCAGTGCTGTAAATTTGGTAGGGCATGTGAGCGAAATGATGATAACCTCATTTTTTTTATTTTTTACTATTTAAAAAAAAAAAGAGTTGAAAACTTGAAATTAGAATGACAAATATCCACGGCAGCTGGCCACGTGCTTGAGGATCTCCGTGCCAGCTGGCCTATACGCAAAGCCATAGGTGGTCCCCAGCTAAGCACATAACGGAAGTCATAACGGCGTCTTCGTGACTTCCCTAATATTCGGCCTCCCGAATGGAATATTCCGTTAGCAACTACGCTGGATGGTGACTAGCCATAAAGAGTGGGTGGCAGTGAATGATGACGGCCCGAGATAAAAAATGATACAGACACAACCCATCACACATGTGAGGGATCCACTATGATACGGACACAAATTCTCAGATACAATCCATCACAACCCCTCTCACATGTAGGGGACTCACCATGATACAGACACAACCTCTTTCATATGTGAGGGACTCACCATGATTGAGGTGGGTCTCCCACATGTGAGAGGGGTTGTGATCAGTTGTGTCTGAGAATTTGTGTACGTATCATTGTTTGCCGGAGATCCACCCCATCCCCTGCCAGGTCAAAGGTAATCAGAGTGATAAATCCCCTGGGGAAAGGTTTCTGGTGTTGTTTTGTGTTGGATATAGGATGGACCGATGTTGGTGCTATCTCTTCATGAATAACATGGGTGTCTGTAGTCGGTCATAAACGCCTTAGATTGCATCTTATTCAAACAAATTTGAATCGTCGCTGCTGAACAAATTTGATTCGTCCATGGCCAACGACGGACAGTCGTGATCGATTCAACAGCCATTTTGTCCACAAAGGGACAACACCATCCCCATTCCGATATAGGAGTGGTACTTACTCTTTTTATGATCAAGTGTCCATACCAGTTTCTCGCAACTCGATTAAGGAAAAGTTTTCACTATGTTATTTTTTATATTTCAGTCAATTAGAATATGAATGTGAGAATATATAAAGTACGGATCTCGTTCTACTAAGGACTCCCTCAAACTTGTAATTTGCGGACCTCATAAATCGGGGTTGAATCTCGACAATCTGAACCGCTCAATGTGTTTAAAAAAAATACTCGGAAGGGCTTCATTCGAGCATTTTTTGAAAAATTATATATGTACAGCTGTTATGAAAAAATGCTCAGATGAAGCCCTTTCGGATTTTTTTTTGTAATTCCTAGCATTGGTCATGGAAAATATGTTTTAAATACATTGAGCGATTCGGATCGTCGAAATTTGGTCCGAAAAATACAAAAAAAAAAAATGGTCCTCACGAAGGAAATCTTTGAAGGAGTCCTCAATAAAACATCTTCATATAAAGTACTAAAAATTCCAAAGTATTTTTGGTGAAAACTCAGACTAATTTTGGGGGCCAATACAACCAACCATTTGCAGGGAGCCTAGTTTCAATTGGAGAAAATCTCTGTGTGAACTGATTCCAAAAGAATGGATAAGACTTTAGAAGTTTTGAAACTGAATACTTAGGGATCAAACAAACTTTTCCAAGTCTCAGGTCTTCGTCTTCACTACGAGTCTACGAGGCCAGCCCATACGAGTAGCTTTATTTTTTTATTTTTTAATCAGACATTAAGATTAGCTGAGGCACTAGTAGTTCGTGATGAGAATTTTTTGGGTGTCGGGCACGTACCACATGGGACATCTAGTGTGCATTCCGATTGTTCAAAAAAATATTTGAACGGTCTAGATTTTAGTTATATTGTTCTAGCGAAGAGTTTAACTTAAATCTACGACTAGAAGAGTTTAACTAAAATCTGTATTAGTGATTACTGAGATAGACAACTGTAATAAGACGTCAAGAGTACGATGTCAGATATCACGTGGCACCCTACACGCACCCAAATTCTTCTCGTTGATGATACTATTACATATACACTCTTAAAGAACAATGCTAACCACACCCACCCGCACCCCTATGTGAGAGTGTTGTGGGATTTGGGGTGGTTGTTGTGCACATTCAAACCGTCCGTTACTTGGATGACGACTCTCATCCTGACGGACAACAACGAACGGTTTGGATACATGCAAAGGTGCCAAGGTGAAATTTAGTCCATCAATCTGAGCAATAGACTACTGGAATATGCACAGTATTTACTGCGTACGAGACTGCACAGCAGCAATATGAGTTTTGTGTGGGTGTAGTTGTGTGGGTAGCTTTTTTTGCCACTTAAATGTCAAGGGAAGTAATGGATAGAGGAAGCCACGTGGTTTTCCAGTTTACAAGTAGATAATGGTAATACTAAATGGGTTTTGCGTAGGAGTTGGACAGGTGGTCCCCATGCCAAGTTTTGTCCAACCTGGTTTGTGTTGTGTCACAGATTACAGATGTTCATGTTGTTAATTTTGCAAGCAATCCCCTAACTATAGTTTTTTCTTCAAAAATTAGTTTTTCTCAAAGATCAAAACAGATTATTTTTTCATAATACATCACATATAAAGACATGAACACAAAAATTAAGGTAATTTTAAAACAAAACTCCTTGGTGGAACACTTCGTAAGTTCATTTTCACAATACTTATATTTTTGCTTAAGGTGTTGATTTTTCTACTTCATTTTCTACTCTTTTAGATAGCTTTTTTCTTAAAAATTGTACAAGTAAGAATATTCAGGGTGAGTTCTCGAATGAATTTTTGGTTGATAAAATCTTATCACCATCCTTTACAAATAGTCAAATAGATAAAATGAAGGAGTGATTTTATCCCCCTTTTTTGAAACCCATGTGGGAAAATAAGGTTGATTTTATCTATTGGAAAAACAAGGTGATTTTATCACCCCTTCATAAAACACCAACTAAAATGAGATTTTCCATTTTATCTCATAAAATTCATTGGAGAACTCACCCTCAATATGAAGATAACAGGCCGTAGGCTGTTTATAAGCATTCTCCTGACAAAGAATTTAATAATATTCTTTGAATTGACATGTAGGGGAAAATATTTAGGGGTATTCCACTAACCCCAGTTTTTTGAAAAAATTAATTTTCACGGTTTTTTATGTGATGTGTTGTGAAATAATAACATGTCTCGGTATTTGGAAAAAATAGTTTTTTGTTAATGAAACACCCCAAGCTAGTTGGAGTTTACGGAAGCGGGGCTCTGCAGTGAAATGTAGTAACTCATTCTAGGGTTGTAGTGAGTCATATCTGGCCCATCCATCTCGGCATCAAAAACTTAAATTTAATCCAAACTTCAAATGATCTGAATTATTTATTATTTTAATTTACGGGAGCGGAGACCTTGTAGGGTCACTGTAGGGTTGTTGTGCGGGTAGCTTGTTTTGCTACTTAAATGTCAAGGGAACTGATGGATAGAGGAAGCCACGTGGTTTTCCAGTTTACAAGTAGATAATGGTAATAGTAAATGGGTTTTGCGTAAGAGTTGGCCAGGTGGTCCCCATGCCAAGTTTTGTCCAACCTGGTTTGTGTTGTGTCACAGATTACAGATGTTCAAAAATTAGTTTTTTTAAAAATAAAAACATGTCATTTTTTTATAATACATTACATATAAAAGAGTGAACATAAAAATCAAATTAGCTTTAAAACAAAACTCCTTAGTGAAACACCCCTAAGTTCATTTTCGCAGTACTTATATTTTTGCATAAGGCGTTGATTTTTCTACTTCATTTTCTATTTTGGATAGTTTTTTTTCTTTAAAAATTGTACATGTAAGAATATTCAATATGAAAATAACAGGCCGTAGGCTGTTTATAAGCATTCTCCTGACAAATAATTTAATAATATTCTTTGAATTGACGAGGAGGAGTAAATATTTAAGCTAGTTGGAGTTTACAGAAACGGGGTTCTGTAGTGAAATATAGTGACTCATTACAAGATTGTAGTGAGCCACATCCAGCCATCTATCTTGACACTGAAGACTTAAATTTAATTCAAACTCCAAATAATTCAAATTATTTATTATTTTGATTTACATGAGCGAGGACCCTATAGGGTCACTATAGGATTGTAGTTTCTACTTCATATTCGTCTGCCCCTCGTGATTAGATGACTATAATTATATGCTCGTACTTGTACATCGATGAGTATACTCGTACTTGCACATATCACATAACTTGTGTACCATAACATCATCACTTTTGTCATCAATTAGGTACCTGGTCTTTAAAGTCTAAACTGTGCCTAACATTGTATAATTATCTAGTTTGACTAGTAAGACTGGGATACATAAAATTTGATTGTACATTAAGGGTTGGTTTGGGTGAATTGAAAAAATTGATTTTTTAATTTGTTTAGTTATGTCTTTATTCAAAAAAAAATTGCATTTGTTATTTTTTGGTCGATTTTTTGTGGTTTCTTGACTTGTCTTGACGAGAGGAATCTAGAAAGTATAAAATTATTAGCCAAAGTTAAAGTTTTATGACTAAAGATGAAAAATAATCCAACGGTTTTTTGGATTATTTTTCGTCTTTATTCACAAACTTTAACTTTGGCTAATAATTTTATACTTTTTAAATTCCTCTCGTCGAGACAAGCCAAGAAACCATAAAAAAATTGACCAAAAAACGAATACAAAAAAAAAAATTGAATAAGGACAAAACCAAAAAACTAGTTTTTTCAATTTACCCAAACCAACCCTTAGGTGGTAGCCTAGAAAATGAAGTAGTTTTTTCAATTACGGGGAATATGGTTATATAGAGTTTTTTTTTTTTTTCAACGCATGATAAAACTATTCGAGGGTGATATTAACATTGATAGTCACCACTGAAGGTGGTAGCCTAGATGGCAAGGGTAAGTGGGCTTAAGTGCTCCCTTGCTCCTGTACGCGATCTGATAGGATTCGAGTCCTGCCAACTACAGGCTGGCGTGGATGGGCGCTTTGTCCATCTATAGTACTTAAATGGTATTGTGGTAACGGCTTATCCTTCTGGACAATAGTTATGACTCAAATCGGACATTTCACAACAAGTCAGGAGCCCCTATGATCACATCTAAGGAGGGTTGCTATGCTGGTTGCTCCCTCCCACTATCTTTTTTTCAGTTCAAAAAAATAATAATAATAACATTATTTGTCAGAATATCAACTATATATGATCCTACGGCTATTTTGGAGGTCGGAGCTAGGCACAAGCGCATAATGAGCAAATTAATATACTATAGGTTCGAATACGGTGAAGAAAAGTGAGCCTCCGGTTCAGGGGCAAGATACCACCATCATCGCCCGGAGAAATGTCAAATGAAACAGACGGCCTTCTTCGAGCTGCCAATTCTTTGCTAACATTTGACATAAGGAGGTAAGTAGCAGCCAAATTTTGCCCGATCAGATACTCTTATCGTTATAGAGTTTGTAAGTAATACGAGACCGTGAATTTTGTGGTGTGTTATAAAAGAAATTGACAAAGTAGCATAGGTAAATGATGATGTGAACAATGCTCCAAGTTAAACCTGGCTTAAGTTTCAAGGAACAACAAACAACTCTTTTTTTCATTTAGGTACCATGACTTATTATTTTTGCTATTACACAACACATATTAATGGGGTGTCCCACATATGGTTATGGTAGGGAAAAGCAGCCCCAATTAGACCAAACATAACGGCTGATCAAAATGCCAAAAAGGCCCCTCCACAGTTTTCTATCCGTAAAAATGTAAATATTTAATGGAGTGGTTTAATTGTCCAATCTTCACGAGCAAGGTTGGTATTAAATTGATCACTTTAACTACTGTGTTCGGGCCCACTAAACATGAATTTCTCTGGTTATAAGTCCAATATACAGGAGAAAATTTTGTGTGCGGAACGGGTACGGCCATGTATACCTGTCGGCGCATTTGAGCCGTCCAAAAATGTTTTGGATAGCCTAGATTTGAATGTAGCATTTTTGTAAATTTGAGGAACAAATTTATTCCAATAAATCTGGGCTGTCCAAAAACATACTTGGATAACTCGGATGCACCGACGGGTACTACATGACAGTACCCAGCACACAAAATTTTCTCTATATATAGAGACACTCTCACTCACCACCTAAAAAGCGAATTTATTCCAATAGTATATATTTAAAATTTGATGGTTTTCTTCCAATTTATGTTGGATTTGGATTATCTGCAATTCTGCATCCAAATAATTGTCCAAAAAATGAGACACGAATCCAAAAAGGTTCCAATTTCACTTCGTTTACTTCAATACGGCGTCACTTTGAAGAGAAAAAAAAAATACCGGCGAAGGAATAACCGAAGGAGTGTTAATTCCATTTTTTTGTTCACTTATGAAATGTTAGTATCTTTTACTATTGTTTTGACGTTAAAATGAAGTCGTTCTGGAGTAAGCTAAGACAATTCATAAAACAAATAGACTTACTGATCGAATCCATGTCGATATCAGGTCTAAGGACAAGTTCCATGTAGATGATCTGGACAGAAATTGTTTATCCAAAAACATGACCCCTTTTTTGCAACATTAAAAATTTCATTGCTTAATCATAATGAGTAGGGGCCAAGCTGGTGTAGAAGGTTAATGTCAAGACTTGGCTTAAGTTCCAAGGAACAAAAATAAACAAACTCCTCTTTCATTGAGATATGATGCCCTTCTGATTTTAGCTTTTTGTGGGGACAAAATATTTCCGGGGTCCCACAATTGGTTATATATGCACAAAAGGGACAAACTTTTGTGATAAAATGAAGGGTAAAACAAGAGCCCAAAACCAAACATAACGGCCCTAATGCCAAAAGACCCTCCACTTTTCACTCCTTAACATGGTGGGTTAATAGTCAAACCCCTTCACGAGAATTGTCGGTGTTAATTTCAGTTAATTAATTTCTTGGGACACTAAACATGACATTAGATTGAAGTTTGTTTTTTAATTCTTTTTTTTTTTTTTTGACTTAGTAGTACTGTGGTACAAATTAATATTGGATAAAAATAGTTATATCACGTAGCAGTGTCACGGAATGAGAAATCACAAATTTAACACAAGGTCACTTATTGGTGTAAAAGCTTGAAAATATTTTCTCCTTGTTAAGCACAACATTGTTTTAAGTTCTAAGTTTAAAAGGCCATATTGGGTTTTCTTACTAAATTGAAAAAGCACTAATTTAGATGCAATTAACATGTAAATTTGTAAAGTTTTATATTGGTTTCAGCCATCTAGCTGCGTGATATCTACTTGTATCGTAGAACTCTCGCCTTAGGTGCTTCAGATTTTCTGTTTGTATCAAACACTTGGTTTGTAACAGTCGGTTTGTGTTGGAAGTCCTGACAATAGTGGAACTACAGTGACAGATGACCATCGACATCAAGCAAGCAATTTCTCAACAATTGACCGCCAGATGTATCCTTCATTTTCTTTGATTGTTTACCTGCCTTAACTGTGTTTTTTTTTAATCTCTATCAGTTGTATTTGCAATTGGTTACACATTGTAGATTGCTACATGTTGCAATGAAATTTTCTATCTCATTAACCCAAAAAAGACACGTAAATTTGAAATCATATTATTATTCCTAACTTGACTTATTATTGTAAAAGGTAATCAGTATCCATATGAAAGACGATCAATTATCTATCCAAGAAGATAGAGATCGAGTCACTGTCGGAACTTGTGGCTCATGTGAAAAGATACTGAGAAGTTCTAACGAAGGCCAGATGCTGAGCGAAACGGAGCGGAGCGAGGGGAGCAAAAGAGTTAAAATCTAGATACATGTGATCCCTGGTCTTAACGTGTATCCGCCCCTTGTTTCACCAAGATTAATAGTGACATAATCTTGTGATGTTGGTACTTTTAATGACAACCAAAAGGAACATTGTTACAGTTGGGTACATTATTCAACCTAATTCTTATGTAAAATACCTAGTATGATTTAGGAGCTGTATAATAAAGGTTGAAGGACGGAGAACGAGGAATTAGGGCAATCTCTTTGCTTTAGACAAAAGACTAAGAGTTTTGAGGCTACAAATTCAAGCAAAAAGTCAAAAAGTTCATCTAAAAAACATTAGTAATATTTTCTAGCTAGTGTGGATAAAGAAGACATTAACCAAATCAAACGTTATGAAATGTATATTACAGGAGTAGCTACCTATCTGTACGTATTATTTACCCTTTATTGTGGAAAAATTGCTCCAGACAAGATCATGCTAAATTCAGGGCACACAATCCATTCCCAGTGGCTGAGTAAGGATTTTGATTTGGCGGACAATGATTAAGGCCTCCTTTGGGTAAAAAAACAAAAATCGGTTTTTTTAAAAATTATTTTGTCCTTATTCAATTTTTTTTGCATTTGTTAGTTTTGCGTCAAGATTTTGTAGTTTCTGGATTCCTCTCGACGAGACGAATCTAATGAGTATAAAATTAGATTCGTCTCGTCGAGAGGAATTTAAAAACCACAAAATCTTGACGTAAAACTAACGAATACAAAAAAAAAAACTGAATAAGGATAAAATAATTTTTTTTTAAATCGATTTTTAGTTTTTTACCCAAAAGAGATAAACCACAACTTGGGTGGGACCGGGGCCCCTCAAGCCCCACTACAGCTCTGTCCTTGCATGCACCAAGTAAAATGGATCATTCACGTAAGTACAGTCGAAAACGACACTGATAGAAAGTATAATCAAACTTACGAGTTATTCATTTTGCATAACATTTTTTAAGGGACAATTTTGGATTAACATCAGGTGGGGCTGGTGGTTTGTGATTGATCGGTCCGACCTGTCTTCCTCAAGCTCATTGTACCTGCAAAATGCAGCAACAGTTAGTGTCACTCCGGCTATAATCGTTGGGGACACTCCGATGTTTAAGTTCGCACTTGGAATAGAGAAGAGAGTACAAAACTGATTTCAGATAAGAAACAGCATATATAAATAGGAGGTTGGTACTTGCTCTCCAAGTTTCATGTGCTAGCTAGCTAGGCACAAGTACCCAACATCATTGTAACCACTTTCTATTGGTGATGTCATGGGTGGCGCTCAGTGGACACATGGCCGAATCCACTTGCTCACAACGTGACACTTTGATAATACTCCCTCCGTCTCATATTGTTGGGCCCCTTTCCTTTTTTGGACGTCTCAAAGAATTGTCTATAATTTTTAATTTATTAATTTTTTTTATATTACATATGGATCTTGTTTGATAGATCTCAATTAGTTTTATTAAACAAAGTTGTTGGAATGACAAAAAACATTATAGATTATGAGAAATAATTTTTTGAAATGTTCAAAAAGGTAAAGAGAATCAACAATATGGAAAAGAGTGAGTATCTCTTCGACTTCTAAATTAGCTTATGGGTTGCGTCCCTCCGGCCTGAACTGAAATATCCGAGGCCAGGCTCTTGGCTTATGCGTTAGGCTAAACAAAATGGGTGGGTCATCGGTTTGGCCCAATAGGCCATCTGCGAACACTAGGTTGCCCCATATTGGCAGGCCTAAACACAGTCGGATTCGGCACACTACACATCAAATATATTACTCTTTCTTTCGAGTAGATAATGAAAAACTCGATGGATACAACTATGTTTGGACTTGTTCGACGTATGTGAGCCCACGTACATTAAATGGCTTTGGATGCTGTATGTTGTGCTCTAAAAGTTGTGTTCCTACTTCCTAGCTATTGCCCTAAACTAATTACATATGACTACAATGTGACCTCAAATCAAGGACGCCTACGTCATGATTCCTTTAAACCCTTAATTTTTATTCAGAATCCAAATATAAATAATTATATTGCATTTGATAAATATATTGATACTAGTAACAAGAACAAACTCATCAAAAAATAATGCATGAACATCCTCAGGGACACTGAGGTGGCAAAAGATCTGGCAACCCTCGAGATTCTTTGGATTCTCATGCCAGATCTGAAATTATTGGGGGTAAATAATAAAAATTTCAAAGAGATTTTTCTAGATTGTATTGTGCTTATTATATAATTAACAGATAATATTCATCAAAATCGATATTGATTTATACCAATTAGATTATTATTATCCAAGAGGGGTCTGGTTAAGAGGGCATTAAAAAGCAATAAGTATTTATATCCTTCAAGTCACATGTTTGAATTTCACGGAAGCCAAACATTACAAACCTTAGAACCACTAGAGGGTTAATTTGCCTCGTTAACTTTAGAGCCCCAAAGTTCGGCGAAGAATGCAAATTGATCCGGACACTTAGTTATTAAAAAAAATGTTAGCTCATTATTTCACTAGTTCGTATCTTCGTAATAAAATCACTAGTCAAGTCTGAGAAGAGTGGACCTGACTCATCTCGGCTAGTTAGGTGGGGAATGACCGAGTTTTGAATTATTTTCTCAGTTTAATAAACCTTTAATTTGCATTTAAAAAATAGTTTAGCGAGGAACGACCGAATTTCAATTTTAATGGGAGAATTTATTTATCATAAATTGTAGGTAATAAACATGTTATCTTTTAGAGGACAGACTTATATAACTACTATAAATTAAGTAAAATCAATCCAAGATCGTATCAGACCATGTCATAACAGCTATGGATATATCTAGAACTTGATTTCTATGTAACAACCATAGATATTGGGAGGATTTTATGACACACATTCTCATTATTTAAGGTGTGTCGTAGAATATTGTACAAATTCGGGGAACTGTAGTGCAAAGGTGCATTATAGTGTCCTCGGGTCCTGTATCCTTTCAGGGACAACATAGATGCTAAGCCAATCACAACTATTCATGGTCGGCCATAAATGACTCAGATTTGTCCAGCAGCGGACTGTTCAAATTTATTTGGACAAGATGTGATCTGAGCCGCCCATGACAGAACTTAAACGCACGTAAATACTAAATAAGAGTGTGCATTCGTAGAATTTCTCTAATGTATTCATGTAGAAGCAAACTACAAAAATAACTTCATTATTACTGTACATCATCTTCTAGGAAAGGTTCAGTGTACCGAGTCCAAAAGATTCATCTCCATTGGGCTTCGTAGACATTTTACAAGATTGTAAGCTTCAGTGTTCAATTCTATTTTGAGTTAATATTAATAAATGGTCCATCTAATAAGGTTTGGAAGGAGGGATCCCATAATAATCTCCTTTGAATATATGAAGTTTGTGTCAGTGACTTACCTCATTTTTCTAATAATCCAGCAGATTACTCCGTTAAAGTAATAAGACACAAAATGCCCAGAAAATCATTGAGATAATGTCAAAATTACTCCACAAGACTTTTGATATCTCAAGGTGTGTGGATCAGCTAACGCGCACCTCAATTAAACTTGATTAGGGCAGCGTGTTAGAAGAAATTACTCGATTAAATGACCAGAATCATTGGAATAGAGTGCCATGATCAACCCATAGCCCTAGGGCAGAAATACCCTCTTGCGCATTGCGTAACAATTTTCTCGTTGCGCAAGAGATTGTTGCCGGTAAAAAAATTGAGGTGTGCCGACACCTGTGAGGGATCGAGGACCTCCAACAATTGCCTGAGACAGTTTCTTGAATTGATCTTCAGCGATTGCTAGCGGCAATCTAGGGAATTTTGTTCAGTAAGTGTCTCGAAAAATCTTAGAATTTTTTCACATTACAAGAGATTGTTATCGGTAACAATTTGATTTGAAGCCGAAAATAATTCGACGTCGAACCAATACTTGTGACATAGTCCGACACAGTTACTTGAAATGGTTCATGCTTATTTGCATTGATAAACACTAGATTCGCTCTAGTAACCATCCCGAACAATCTAACAATTTTCTCACAGTGCAAGATATTGCAGATAGACACAATTCCATGTGGAGCTAACACTTGTTAGAGAGCTCCATTATTTTAATGGACATATGTGGCACCGACACTTGAAAGAGCTCCAACAATTGTCGATCTGGGATAGTTGTTGAAAATAATTCATTTGCTATTCAATTTGATAAACAATAAATTCCCTCGGGTAGGCTGTGTTAAGAAATTTCTTGACGTGTTTCAAAAGTGTCGAGGTAAGTCAAAAAAAAAAAAAAATACTCATTGTGCAAAAGATTGTTGCTAGTAACAACTTGAGGTGTGCCGACACTTGCGAGGGATCTCCAGCAATATTCTGGGACAGTTTCTTGAATTGATCTCCATAAATTACCTAGGAAAATCTAAAAATTTGGACCAGTAAGTATCCCATACATTCTAAAAAATTCATCACAGTGCAAGAGATTGTTACCTAAAAAATCAGGGTTCCCTAAAAAATTAGTAAAAACCATAATAGTATGAATGCGAATCACTAGTTAATACTACTAGCAAAGATTCACGCAAGCAGTCAAAACTCACAACACAGAGATATACGTGGAAAACCCTAAATGGGTAAAAAACCACGGGAATGAATCAAAATCACTATACTCATTGTGCAGTTACAGATATACCTATCCAAACGATGTAAATCCTCACAACGTTCTAAGTATCACCTGCCGAGTCACACGTACACCGCACCTAATGATCTTGATCGCCAACGCCTTGAATCGCACAAGCCTTGTATACTTTCAGAATCCCACCAAAAGTATTCCCTAGAAATCACTTCTAGATTGTAGAAAACTACTTGGAGATGATTATGTAGTTGTACGATCGTTCGATTGCATTGAAACTCCAAGGTAATCACTCAAAAGATCAAAGAACTTCTCTCTCTTTTCTTCCAAAAAATCGGCTATTATATGTTATGAGAGATGCACAAAAAATCCCAGCACATCGGTATTTATAATTGCAAAATCGGACATTTTTGCTGGCTGTTTAGCTCGAGCCAAATATCCAACAAAAACAAACAGAATATTTTGCTAATAAAATGGCCTTGAAATGCTTGAGCAAAATATGCGGCATCTACCTTTTGCCTTGTTCATTTTTTGCCGACTGTTTTGCTCGAATAAAACATCCAGCAAACTCCATCAGAATGTTATGCAATTTGTCTTGACTAAAAACTACAGCACTCGAATAAAAATACATAAAGAGATGATTCTTTTCCACACCTAAACAAACACTCTAAAAATTAAAATTACTTGATGTAAATGTGTGTTTTGTCAAACGGAATTGCCAAAACAAAGAACTCTGAAACTTGGTCCTTACATTACCGATAACAATTTGATTTGGAGCGACATTGAACTGACACTTGTGAGTTTGTCCGCGACAGTTACTTGAAAGGATTCATGTTAATTTGCATTGATAAACACTAAACACTAGATTCTCTGTAATAACCATCCCAAATAGTCTTAAGTAAAATTTTCTCACAGTGCAAGAGATTGTTATCGGTAACAACTTAATCTGGAGCTAACACTTGTGAGAGAGATCCGAATTCCAATCCAATATTTTTACGGGAGATTTACAGCAAACCATTGATTTTAAATACTTTTTGATAAATACTACACCATCAACCACAGTCTAGAAATTTTGGGGGTGTATGAGATTGGTGTTAGGATTTTCTCAACCCCACAACACCCTTACGGATCTTGGAAACAATGAATCACAAAACAGAAAATCAAATAATCGTGATTAATGGAAAAAACAAAAAAGAAACAAGACGCAGATATACGTGGAAAACCTCAACGCGAGGAAAAATCACAGGAGCCACACCAGTCCACTATGAAATCGAAATCAAGAATACAAGTCTTCTTGCAATCTCTCTGAGATCTACGTTTTCTCTCACCTCTCTCTCTGTTTTTCTCTGAAAACTGATAACCCTAATTACACACTAACAACGAAATAATTAGGTCGGGCCTATGGCCGAAATTACACACCGAGATCCCTCAAATATCGTTTTCACTGCACTTGTGTCCTTGGGGGCTCCCACCCCCATACCTCTGATATTGCTGAAGGTTGTATACACCCCAACAATAGCGAAGTGTTTTGGGATACTATGGCATGATTAGTTGTGAGTCAAGTCTCAAAGCAGAAATCTAGGCATTTTACCGTGAAAAAGGAATGCTTAATGTGAAGATTGAAACAGATTCCATAACAGTTGTCAAAGTGATCAATGAAGGGCATCCCAACCGAGCCATTATCGAAGATTCCAAGATACTCCTGGATAGAACTGGTAATTCTCTAAAATACATTTATGGAGAAGCCAACCAAAGCGCTGATCATTTGACAAGACTAGCTAGGTGCGGAGCAAGCAGAGGAACTCGTCGTCTCTATATATTTGCACACTTTTGTTGTTGGTGTTTTACAGTAATTAATTAGCCTTATTAGTTGATTGGTACGTGGATTACAAAAGCAGGCCGGAGGTAGCCGTATTTACTTGAACCTCAGACCTCTCCCTTGAAACATTTTTAGCCCAAGGGCCCTGATCTGCCATGTCATGTGGATGACACGAGGTAAAGCAAGAATTTAGAATGTCTCGAAGTTTGTGATCGCATTTTGTCAGAGTACGGATCCATAATTTTTAAGGATAGCCATGGGCTCAGAACCCACCTATGCTCATTGCATGTACGTAGGTACGTGCGTGAGAGAGAGGGTGTGTGTTGGGGTTGAAGATGGAAAAGGGTAATGAATAAGCCCTAATAGTTAGTCCGGTTAGTCAGTGGATGTGTTTCCCGCACAATTAATCAGGAATCGATTTTCGGAGTCAGACTATAAGGAAGTAATCTCTTGTGAATTCCTTATTCCTAGCATCGAATGGCCTATCTGAGTGCCTTGACTAAAACGACGAGAAAATTAGTTGAGGTGTGCGTAAACTGACCTAGAAACCTTAGCCCTGGATTGCGAGGTGCTTGAGCAAGAGGGTGTGCGTTGGGGTTGAAGATGGGAAAGGGTAACGAACCGATGGTTAGACCGGGTGCTTGGTGGATGCGCTTTCCACATAATTGATCAAGGATCAATTTCGAATTTTTGGAGTCGGACCTCAAGAAAATAATTTCTTGTGAATTCCTTATTCCCAATGTGGAATGGCCTACTTGAGTGCTTTTGACTGAAACGTCAAGAAAATTAGTCGAGGTGTGCATAAACTAGCCTAAAAACCCTGGTTCTAGATTACCTCAGGGATTTGCTTTACCGTATTGTCCATATAAAACGTGTGTTCAGTCATTAGTTTCAGTATTAGGTAGCATTTCTTTTTCCCTTTTTGGTTGTCTGTCAGTTTTTGTTGTTTATTTGTTCTTTGTTTGTCTGTCCACTGCCTTGTCTAAGTTGAAAAGCTCCCCATTTAAGATGCCTGGCCAACGAGCTTTTAAACTTTGTTAGACAATTTTTGGGTTATGCTATGAAAAAGCTACTATTTAAAGTGGCATTCCAGCCATAAAATAAGGGAGGTCAGGGGAAAAGTACATCAAAACAAGTTAGGAAATGGACTTTATCATGTGAATTTTATTGTGTAGTTGGATCCGTAAGCCCGTCATAGACCCTATTTATCTGCTCCCGTTCATTTTGTAGTTCTCATTGTGTAAACTATTGATGCGAAAACGAAATAAATTTGATCGATAAAATAGTCGAATGACTCCAACCATGTATGATTTCTCAAAGTGAAACAAGGCAGCTAAGTGTAATTTGCAAACAGATGTGGAATCCAAACTGATTTGTAGAAGACAATTTATGACTCCGATGATCGGATCGAACTGATTTTCTGGGTGAATAGTTTACACACTAAGCAACCAATTAAACTACAAACTTATATCTGAATGGCATTGTTTGATTGTAGGATTAGAGAGGGCTGGCATTAAGTGTCAGGAAAACCTAAAGATCCATTCCCATTGGACATGGTTGGAACTCAAGATTTAAGACCTGGGATGAGTTTTCCGTTTTTTAACTAAAAGTGCTAAAACTCTTAAAAAATAGTTGATGTATATAAGGAGAATGATCCGTCTCAAAATCTGTGTTTAGGAGTTTTAGAAAATAGGAAACTGACAAAAATGGAATATTTGTCCACTTACCATCCCAAACGATGGAGTAGCTAAAAAACCACTACCTCTCCCGAATCTCTCCTCTCTCATTCAACGGCAAAAGATAAATATCAACTATTATATTTCACCATAATGAAACACAATATAAGTAATCTCAGAATTCATGCTATTATCATGGACACCTCATAATTCTCCTATTTCAATCCTTAATTCCATCTTGTTTTATTTTTAAGAAAAATAATTCAACAATCAAACGTATTCATAACGCATCCCTAATTTCAAATTGCTCAGTGCAAGCCAGTTTGATCACACTAGAGAATTCACCATGTCCTAATCTTAGTCACATAATTTTTCAAAATGTTTTGCGCTAATCTTAGTCACATAATCCTTCAAAATGCATTGCGCTCCCGCTTTTAATTCTTGCACTCGCAAATTTTAGTTGTTTGAGATGTGATTTACAGATGCTTCCACGCTCCCATTCACGCATACACACGCAAATCATGCGACATAGTTACTAGTTTATAATTGGATAAAGAGAACTTTTTTCATGTAGTCTGCAGTGAAGCACGTGATAAGAACGTGGAAATGGAAGAGAGGCCATGATCTCTGGGGGAAGAAGAACAATTCCAGTACAGTGGATTCCTTTTTTTTCAAAAAATAAGAAAGAAAAAGCCCTGTTTGTGTGTCTCAAAGTCACATCCTTTTCTTAGCTAATTACTGCATATGTCATTATCCCTCCTGGTCTTCTTTCAATTCAAAGGACAATTCATCCATTCATGTTCCCATTATCTATCCCCATTTTTTGTCCCAGGTATTCTGTTCATACCAGGGGCAGGGACCTTTCTGGCACTTACATCAATGGGTTTGAATGTTTTATCTCTGGAAGGGTTCCATGCACTTAGTCACAAGGTCGTCTGGAGTCTTCTGTACAAGTATATATTGGGTTCTAGCAATGTTGCATGTTTATCTCTAAGTTCAACAGTCTTAGGGCACCGCGTGAACTAGCCTCCAACACCACACTTCTTTTCGGTTTGTAAACTTTGCGGTGAACTCCAGACGAATGCTGAGATTATAGGGTGTTGGGACATCATGCGAGATATCTCAAAACCACCCAATACTAGCCCAACTTGTGTGTTGATCATCAAAAAAGAATTACATTGATCATGATTTTTGTCATACATGTATACTAAACAGTCACTAAAAAGACTAGAGAGGTGTTGTGTGATCTCACATTCGAATCTTACGGAGACCAAATATTTCAAACCTTTAAGCCACTGAAGTGTTTGTCCAGTCGTGAACTTCATGGTCCCGATCTCACAAGTCCCATGATGATTGAATGACCAACATAATGGAATCCAATTCACATGTATGAAAAGTAGGAAACTAACATTTTCCAGGAAGGAAACTGAAATGCCATGTGGAATGCCCTGGAAAATAGAAGCTCAAAATAGAAAGAATACGAAATTCAAAAGTACTATTATATTTTAAGGAAATATCAGAACATAATAATCGAGGGGGTCAAAAGTCCTATTTAATTGGTCACTTTACTACTGAGTACTCCATAAAATAAAATAAAATAAAGGCAAAACAGTACTTGTCTTAACTTTTGTGTTCTAATTTGATGTTCCACTGCACATGCAACAAATGCTGGCATCAAAATAGGCTGTGTACGAAATTTGATCAGAATAATACGGAATTGCATTTTTGGGGAATAAGAGTCATTTTGGTGACACAGAATTTGGTTTTAGATACTGATTAGGGTAATAAGAAAGCTAATCCTAACCACTGATTAAAAAGAGCGATTGAAGTGATCTTTTTACAAGTAGAAGAACGCAGTGTTATTGTGTTATGTCTCATTTTGTACAAAAGTCATGTTCGTATAACAATTTTTTTTATAACGCGGGATGTTCGGATTAGCTTACGTGCTTTATGATTAATCAATTTGTTCTAAAGTTGAAAGCAATGAACGATAGTCTTAGGATAAAGACATTTTTGTCATAGGAAACGATCAGGTTTTGGGTTCAGATGAGGGAAACAGTGACTGCATATGCACCATACCATTTAACCTAGACTATCAATAAATATTCTACTTCAAATAAAAGCTTAAAAAGAAAGATAAACTACTAAGATTGAGTTTCTACTAAGATATTTTCAGTATTTTTGTATTATATAGTCAAATTAACAAGTCATTTTCCTCAAATATATCAATAGATTTGACAACTTGTAGTTCAAAAAATATTGTAGTAAAAACTCACTCTTAGATAGAGAAATCTATGGTGGGTCGATCAATGAGACGAGCTGGACCTCGGGGTCCACCCCGTTCACACACAACCGATCAGGAGTGGGAACCATGACAAGAAATGATCATATCAGCACATCGTGTGGTGCCAGAATTATGGAAAAAAAAAAAAAAAAGGGGGGTTGTTTCACAAAACTTATTTACGTGACTTTCTGTACTTTTTGCACTTTTAAGGTTTTGTATTTATTCGAGTTTTGGTCATAATGTTATGCAATTCTGATTCCTATTTTCGAAACCAATCACAGAACGTAAAATGCAAAACTAATAATGCAAAAAAAAAAAATTAAAATAAAGACAAAACCAAAAAGCGTAAAAAAAAAATTAGGGGAACAAGGTCTAACTAATGTCTGATGATGTGATGAGTATTAGACTAAAACCACATACAGATAAACAGGGCCAGCCAGTGTGCACAAACCTAATTGTACTGCTCCAATGGTGCCTTGGATTCCTCCGAGAGAGAGAGAGAGAGAGTGAGAGAGGGGAAGGCTGACACATTGATAATAGAATTGATTTAATTGGGGGAAAAGACTGTCACTAGCTCGAGGGTGCGATGTGAAACTATTCGTCCCCTGTTTCTTAATATGATTAGTCATTTCGGACATTTTATGAAGATTGTAGCATTATTCGTGTATGAATGTTTGTTTGTTTCGTCGCTTCCAGCTGGGGGTGCAAACGAGAGCTATGTCAAGCTCGAGCTCGGCTTGTTTTACTTAGACGTTATATCAAGTTGAGTTTTCGAGTTAATGTATTGTGAGAGAATGATCGTCTCGTAAAAAGCAATAAGTTGGTTAGAGAATAATTTAGTTTCTAGAACAACCCATAAGCGAGCCAGACTTGAGCTCGAGCTCGAGCTCTGCTCCACTGTAGATGAGCTGAGCCAGTTTTTTTACTAAACGAGCGGAGCTTTATTGAACCGGGTAGGGTCTTAAGACCGGATGGTATCCTTATTGAAATGTGAAAAAACCTAGGTGACTTGGGGGTGACTTGGTTGACAAAGTTATTCAACAAGATTATTCTATCTAGGAGGATATCCGACGAATAGAGGAGTACCTTAGTACCTAGCTACAATAATAAATGAGATATTCAAAATCGCAACAACTATAGAGGTATTAAGTTGATAAATCATACGATGAAGTTGTGGGAAAGAGTTATTGAGTATCGATTAAGGATGTTGACTTTGATGTCGGAGAAACAGTTTAGGTTTATACATTGGAGATCGAACATGGAAACTATTTACCTACTAAGAAGATTAGTAGGAAAACACAGGTCAACAAAGAAGGATCTCCATATGGTTTTCATAGACCTAGAAAAGGCTTATGATAGGGTGTCTAGAGATATTATATGATGGGTTCTGGAGAGAAGGGATTGACCAAAAGATATATCAATGTGGTTAGAAACATGTATAAATGTGTCGTCACTGCCATTAGATCACCAGCAAGGGAAACAAATGAATTTTCTATCACAGTAGAATTGAACCAAGGGTTAGCCTTAAGCATGTACCTTTTTGCCTTAGTTATGGATTGTTGGTGGTATTAAACTTAAATTAGAAATTTAGTGGGAAGCATTAGCGTCTAAGGACTTTCAGATTATTAAAAGTAGGACTAAGTACATGGTTTGCAAGTTTAGTGACACCAGAAGTCTATATAAAGAAAGAGTGGTCATTCAAGATCATGAGATACCAAAGAGTAACCATTTTAGGTATTTAGGCTTTATTATTAGTCAAGATTGATAGATTGCAGATGATGTGACTCATAAGATCCAAGTGGGGTTACTCAAGTGGAGAAGCGCTACTGGTGTATTGTGTGACAATAAGGTACCCACAAAATTGAAGGAAAAATTCTTTCAAGCTGCTATAAGACCAGCGATGTTTTATGGGACATAATACTGACCTATTAAGAAACAACAAGTAAACAAGATAAGTTTAGCGGAAATGAGAATGTTGAGGTGAATGTGTGATAAAACTAAATGAGACAAGATTAGAAATGAAACAGTCCAAGAGATGATAGTTGTAGCACCTATAGAGGAAAAGTTGAGATAAAATAGGCTAAGATGGTTTAGGGATGTCTACCGTAAACCAGAGAATGCAGTAGTTAAGAGAGCGGATCAGATAGCTTTGGGTAGCAATGCTCTAGGGAGGGGAAGACCTAAATTGACATTAGATGCGGTAGTGCACAAAGATTTGAGTCTAGTAGGTTTAAGTGAATAAGCAACACTTGACAAAGCTCAATAAAGGAAAATGATTCATGTATCACATCCCAATTGATTGGTACATAAGAATCGGTTTGGTATTAATACATTTTATGAACATTACTATACTCTGCGAAGACGATGTTAGAATTTTAGGGCATCTCCAGTCATTATGACAAAATGTTGTGTTATATGACACAAAATTGTTAAAATTAGGTTCCATTTTTGTGTTGTTATGACAAATGTTCCATTATAGTTCTTGCCTAGCTTATGTCTGATCCAATTTTCTATGACACTAGTTTCACCCTAGCAATACTAATGAAGGTAAATTAAACACACAAAAATGCTAACTGAGTAAATATTTACACTAACTTCACATTAACTTCACTTATTGGAGATATCCTTACTTTTTCAATTATTTAGACAACTGTGGAGCAGCAGGAAAAAGAAACCATAAATTTGTGTCTCCCCAAAAAAAGAAATTCTCTCTCTCATGGTGGAACTGGAAGACACACATGGTCTAAACTTATAAAATGTTCATACTCAATATTTTAATCTATCCAATAGGCGAAATTCCTCAAATACAAGGGCTTAAAACAAAACACCTGTTTGTGATATATAAATTGCGAAATCATAGATGACGTACAGAGTCAAAAACTTAACTTGAACTCTACCTTTTCAATTTTTTGTTTAGCTGGCTTTGATCCCAATCAATACATGAAAACGAAAAGGCCGTAAGACCCCAATGATTAATGAATTCTAATAAATACCCCACATCAATGTCATTCGCGATGGAGTTGCGGATCCATTTTACTCTCTCCGTTCTATAATATTGGATCCCTAAGAAACTACGTGCAATTTTTAAACTAAAAAATAAATGTACTTATGAACATAATTTGTTCATCAATATAGATCTTGTTAGATAGATCTCATTGTGAACTTTTAAACGGTGCGGAAAAAATCTAAAAATTATTTTATAGATGCGTTATTTTTTAGTTTGAAAATTGCACGTAGTTTCGTAGGGGACCAAAATTATGGAACGGAGGGAGTATTTTTTTTGTTCAATGTTTAGGGTTGTCAAGGCTAGTTTATCTGCAGCTCGGTTATTTCACTTTATTGAAGTATTAGTTCTCCAAACCAGATCATTTAGAGTGAGTCTTCATTACAGTATTTTTGAACTAAATTATTAAATCAGTTAATGTACGTAAAGAGAATGACTTGTGGTTGTGACAAAACATTCTTTTGTCTTTTCGGTTTTTCGTGTTTTGTTCACCTTCTATGAATTTTTGTTAGATTTGCGAGTAATTTTTGGAATAATCATCCGTCTCAACGAGAAAAGTCTCAAAGTATAAAATTATGACCAAAAACAAAAAAAATTGCTAAAGACAAAAAAAGAGGCACCTAACAACTGTTTTTTGGTCTAAGCTAGCATATTACATGGACTTTTTTTTACTTCGGTCCATATTTTTATAATTTGCTCATTCCTCTCATCTATACGATTAATTAATCCTAAAAATTACCATCAAAAGCTAAACAAAAAATTACGAAAAGCGAAAAAGTCATTTAGACAAAAAGACAAGAATTGCAATATGTTATGCATAGCCCTCAATACATGGGTCGTAACCTAAATGTTCTCCCTGCAGAAAAAAGAAAAATAGTAGATAATAGTAAACATTCTATATTGCGACTTCTTAAATTCCAGAATATAAGGGTAATTATTTTGATATTTCCGAAATGTCATTTGGCGTCGTTTATGTGGTGTTTCTGACAATTCACGTAGCAATAAAATTAGCAATTGTGACACGATGACACCTTTTTATTGGGTGAACAAACCTTTAATGTTAACATGTGGATTGTAGTACTCATCATTATTTAATCCTACGAGATAGGGAGCATCCAATTTACTTATTGACAACTTAAGTCCCACCCATTTTGAGTCTTAATTACCACATGCAATATGCTTGCACCATCTTTGCGCCAGCAGCAACAGATAGTGATATGCCTTGTCCTGGGGAAGCACACAAGGACACCCTTAACATGGGCAATTGGGCACTTTACGGTTTGAATATAAAGGGAGCACATGTCAACTTCTTGAGCCTTTTCATTGACACCAACCTCCAGCTTTGAACAGCTGAAGCCCAGAAACCAGATTTTCATCGGTCATATAACCAAAAAACCCTAGTGACAATCATCACCGGTATAGAGTTTAGCCTGCAAGAAAGTGGGAGATTTTGACCTAAAATAGCACTCTGTATATGTTCTATAAAAATGTACATAAAAACATGTCCTATGATGTGAGGACAGTCTGCAAAGAAGTGAAGGGCTGAAGTTCTATCGCGGCCATAAAATTCAAGCTAAATGATAATGCCAATTGAAACCAGAATAGTAAGAGCACTTTTTTTTCTCACCTATACCAAATCTCAACACGTTCGTTTCTTCTGCATTCCTTCTTTTGTCGTTATGTCTCTTGTTTTTTTCACTCATTAACTTCGCGACACCCTCTTCAAGTTTCGATTCTCCTTACCAACAACTATTTGGGGCCATCTCACCCCATGCATAAGTGTCTGAGACGGCATTAGGAGGGATTATAAAAATTAGTCCGACATAAGCACTAGCTGGCCTGGGTTAGATAAATTACCAAAACAAAAAATAGAACTCCCTTTGCAAGACTGCAAAATCCTGCTGCTATACAGTAATCCTGGAGATCTCAAGACAGGTATTTTCAAAATTATGATTTTCAATGTGCACTATCTTGCAACATATGGGCTTTCTCCGATAGTTCAATAGAAGAAAGTATTCTCTCATCGGACACAACCACAGATTCTATATTACAAACCATTTCAAGTCGGTGCCCCTCTACCGTTGAAGCTGGCTCTTCATATGACAAATTCGAAAAACGATTTTGCAGAACACCCTCGTGTTCATGCTCTACTTGCTCGTTAATACAATCAGAAAGTCCAATTTCTGTTGAAGAACTTCCATCCGATTGTTTCCAAGATTCAACAGCGGGCTCGCCCTCAGGGCAAACAGCTGTTTCATTTGGCTCCTGTTTGATGGAGGGTGATGGATGACCTGTGCAATGCCCAAGAAAATTTAAATTCAGTTCAGGGGAATTGAAGATTATAATGCAAAACTGCAGTACATTAAGACCGTGTTTTGATTTTGGAATTATGGTGGGCATTACAGAGGTAAAGGAAAATGATACGAAACCAAAAGAATAGGTTTTGCATCTTCACTTTAGAATCCTCTTATCTTTGTCCATTGTCCTTGGCAGATCCCTCCACCAATCCTTAATCCAAACATGGCCTAATAACATTACAGGTTGTGGGCACCACCTTGTTGATCTGTTTCTTGATTTCCATAAATCGGCTTCTTCAACCATACTGTTCCAGGAAACACCATCAAGTTGATATCAATCAGGCTGTTTCTCTCCTTATCTTCCATTGGTTCAAAGCCAAAACGAGCAGTCCATGTCTCGACTAGGCTAGGAAGGGCCGATATCACAAGCTTTTCAACCTTCAAAGTTCTCAGCATCTACCACCATGATCGATGGCAACATTATAAGTGAAATAATCTCGTATAATTGAAAGAAAAATCAAGTTACAGTATAAAAGGCATATATGAAACCCCATTGCTAATAACGTGCTTATCCTACTTGACACTGGTTCAACAAAGTACTTCGCCCAATTACTTAAATATGTAAGAAAATGAATAACTCACTGTCCAGTCAATTAAAATATCTCCAGATGCACACGAGAAATCCAAATGTTTGAGGGTCTGCGTTAAGTACAACCACTATTTTTTCCCCAAAGTTCCGTGTTTCATAAGACAATTTATCGAGTAAGAGACAAAGTAGGACTGCACAGCACATGAATATTTTCTAAGGATACAAATTACCTCTTCAATGGAATTCATGAGGCGCCGACACATTCCCTGGCGACGATACTTATTGCAAGTTGCAATAAGGGGCATCTCCGCAACTTGAACTCCATGGATCCTGCAGGAAAATAGAAGATTGAATTTCTTGGATTATTCCACAAATTACAAGGCCTACACAACCAAGAAATTTAGTAAGGCACAATGAGAAGGGAAAAAAAAAAAATTAAAGCATATGAGTCAAGAGTAAGAGAACAAAAAATCGAACAGACAGGAGGGGAAGGAAAATCTCAAAAGGAGAGAGAGAGAGAGAGAGAGAGAGAGAGAGAGAGAGAGAGAGAGAGAGAGAGAGATCTGCTACCTGATGCACTCAAATACATGCCTTTTTAACAGAACATGGAACAAACAAAATTGAAACTCAAAAAATTTGATGATTAACCATGAATAGAATGCAATCTGCTTGCTGTATGTAAATGGCATGATTGAGGATACAAAAGGTATAGAAGTTTTCCTTGTCACTCATGTTTTTGCAGCAAATGGCATGATTGAGGATACAAAAGGTATAGAAGTTTTCCTTGTCACTTGTATGTTTTTGCGGCACTCTCTTTATATTGACTGGGCTGCCATTTTAGCAGCCATTTGGGAGAATATCTAAGTACTGACATTGACATATGTTCCAAAACAGAAGCATTATAAGTTACCAACAGATAACAACGTTTAAAGATAGCTTCACTACTAACATGAAAGCATCCTATTAGCATGAGACAGCATTAGGTTACCAACTGATACAGCATAGGCGATGGCTGACAAAAGCTACCTGACTGATGCAACAGACATAAGCACATCATCTTTCTCTAAAAGCACTGTGTAAAATCCACTGTAGTTTAGACGAGGATACTGCGACCTGCTCAAAAATAAAACTTAGTCAACAAGAAAAAAATTTCAAAATAGTTTGCAAAGTGAAGAGAGGAGAAAAAAAAAATTCCAATGTCCAGGCCTTGACCAGTGAAGAACAAACTTCTAAATTCTCAAGGCAAAGGAAAAGATCTTTCACTGGAACAAAAATGACCAAATAGCTCGGAATTAACCTAAATATCTTCAACAAACTTTCCCAGCTAGAGATGCAAATTAAAAATTTGGCTAATATTTTTGCTAAGCTTATCTTCCAAATTACAACTTCAAAGTCTAGGTCTATACAGGTGCATATTAGCCAAGGACTTGGAGGAATTACAAGGTAACATCATGTTTCATTTTCCTTCTATATCCTCATCCCTCTGGTGACAACAAGTAGCTTATCAAGTCATTCAAGAATTGCGGGGAAAGTACACTGCTTTGCATAGTTCCAAATTAAGAAATCCCAAATACGGGAAGATCAGAATAGATCATGATTAGAAAGCATCCACACCATTTCCTTCAAACAATTCAATGGAGGGCTATATTTAAGAAGTATAAACACAAAGAAGAGATCCAGTAGACAGTGCAACCTCAAGTTGAAATTATGTGGATTTAACACATAATAAAAAACCAATTAAACATACAGCTGTAACAGTTCCAGAAGGAGAAAGAACTCACTCACCCCCAGTTGTACACTACATGGGGAATCATGTCTATGCCAGTTCTAGGATCCACAATGGAGAGGAAGCATTCTTCCATAATGGTAAGAGCAACAGCTAGCTTTGAGTTGCATTCTGCCTTCAAAGCAACAAAGCGTTGAGCAGAATGCACCCTTGGGTCACCATGAATGCACCTCAGAAGGGTACAAGAGAAACCATCAGAGAGAACATCCACAATCCCAATGCGCTCATGTAAGCCCAAGTAAACCTGCATGCAACAATGAACTCATTATGTTCTTTCAAAACCCAGAGTCAACATGGAAATTGCAGAAGAGCCGAAGCTAAATTATTATCTTTTTGATAACTGGAAACATCGAAACTAAAACATTAATCAATGAAATTATCCACAATCACCACATAAATCTAAGCAACCACTAACCATAGACTGCCTTCCCTACTCTACTATGCTGCTAGCTTTCTCTGTGAACCCTCCTTATTCTTTCAGAGGCATAATGTCAATCTTATAAAAAAATGGGAGTCTCTGAGAACAGGGATCAGAAAAGGGGAGCATGCATTGAAGACGTCTCGTGAATAAGTAATCTCTTCCTATGACCACAATCTTAGAGTCACCCACTAAATAAATGCTACATGCTAATGTGCTCCCATACTGTGCAATTTTCTTACTTTTTCCACAGAACGAGGAGTCTCCTATGTGACTTTCATTCTCAAAGATAAACTAAAGGTCCCCAAGTAATGGATGCTACCCAGGAGACTGGTCGCATGCCAAATCATCTGCAGCATGTGACGGGACGATGTTTGTGAAACTGCCAGTCGATATTCAAACTGAAACATCTTTCTCTCGTTTTTCAAGCAATTCCATTAAAAAAAATTCTCCCCTACTAATAAGGTTGTAGATATTATCTAAATGACAATACTCCTAATGCTGACCCTACATTTCAGTACAGCTACAGTATTTTTTCCTCTTTTTGTGGTTTCCTGTTCTAATTCTAGTCTATAAAAGGAAGAGTCAGTTGCTCCTGTAAACCATTTGTATTATATGCTTACAGGAGTGGAAGACTGAGCAGCTAACAGCCAGCACACCAAAGAGTAGAAGATTTCTAGGTGAAACTGAACATTGCAATCACACATCGAATGCACTGGTTGAATAGATGGTCTTACAAACATAATGAGGTCATCATCCATTTGATATATCAGCAAAACTGAGGTTGTGATCAATCTCTGAGAAACAACTATGTTAATAATTTTGCAAAGCACGTTTACAATGTGTAAGATTATTAAAAATAAATCAAAGCATCGTAGCACAGCCTCAAAACCAGTGTGGAAGAATGCACGCTACCCTAAAAATAAAAATAAATAATAAATAAATAAATACCATGCATGTTCTGCCAGACCCGACAATTTTTGTACTTTCTTTTTCTCTTGGTAAGTGATGAGTCAAATTTATTTGAGAGTTCTCGTTCTACACTCAATACCAAAGTCTCCAGACACCGCCCCCGGACTTCTGGACATAAACTAAAATACGAAAGACTATTAAAGACTACAGAATTTAAACTCTTGGGAGCTTTTAAGACATTTGCTCATCAAAAAGAAGATTTTTCAAAACCTGTAATCTACCTCTTGACAGCTTTCACTACAAAACCAGGGATCAGAAGCCACTTCTCCGCATGTACCCTTCTCTTTCAGGCATGCCTCGTGGTCTGTTCCAAGCCAACAATAACCAGAAGTAAGAATATGTACTTCCAAATCTTGAACTGCACATTCAAACTCCCTAAATTCACAGGATTTACATAAGCACTTAAAACAGTATTTGGAGAAACACTGACATCAGAGATTGCCAGGGAAATTAAAAATCATTGCCAAGTGATGAGGAGAAGAAAAGAAAACAAAAGAAGGATTTGATTATATCAGTTGAAGTTACTGAAATTGAGAAGCGAAGTATAAGAAACAACAATATCAGCCTCAAAAACCACACATGAAGAACACTAGAGAAAGATTTACAAACCCAATTACACCAAAATATTAAATCGAGATAATATTGTGATCACTTGTCCCCTTATCACTATTTATTTGGAAAAAAGTTCTTCCCAACAAGGTCAGAGAAATTTAAATACAAAAGTTTTCTGACAATCGTTTTATTGTCATAAGACCAAAAAATGAACTAGGATAAGAGGAGAAAGTTACATTTGTGCCCACACTGTGAACACTTAAGGTTGCCAGGTGATTTCAAGGGCTCTTGATCATAAGCACCACCATTACCACAAATCCGACAAGCACAGTATGGGCAATACCAACTGCCTTCGGGGAGCTCCTGAAAGACAGGAACAAGATGAGATCAAGTAGAGTTCGGTATCCACAAGATGACAACTAAAGTGGACCTTAAACATGGATTATAAATTGTCATAAACTCTGACCTATAAGAAAATGAAACTTGAGGGATACATGCCAACTCTCATTGAAAGTAACGAATATGTAAGCAATACAAGGAAGCAAGTGGAAGGGAGGGAACTATAGTCTATCAGAACAAGCTGATAAATCAACGGGGAACCCCAAGAGAAAATGATAACTTTGTTCAGGCATATCTCATTCATAGACAGATAAAGCTCCCAAACAAGTAAAAGAAATATCAAGTTTATTCAGCAAGAGCCTATTCAACCAAGTACACTCACAATGCAGAAAAACTCTGAGAGTCACATTACCAAAACATTAACAAATGAAAGTCATCATCAAACCATAATCTAGCAAATCGCTGATCCGATTTTGGAAGAGATGAACATCTTAATCATCTTGGTCATCTTCTACAACCAATTCCTCCATCAAATCCAAAAAAATGTCTACGGAGGGGGATGTACAGCTAAGATTATATATAGGTCTTTTTAGAGCTACACATTAGGCATGACCTATTCTAGTGATAATTACAGCAGTGCCCTTATTTTCTCCCTTTCATTCTTTCTTCACTTCCTATTTGGAGGCAAAATTTTGGCAACATTTTGGTAAGCCTCACTAAAATTTTAGAGAATCCAGATGTATTCCCATTACGTTCTTGGGTGTGATCTGATGTTGATAAGCATAATGGAAAAATGTGTACATAGACGTGACACAAGCTCATAAGGAGACTATAAGAGCATTTAAGTCTGCACTCTCTCCTAATGCAAGATTAACAAAAAACTAGCTTATCCACATTGGAATTTTGCATGGGTGGCCTTGGGTACATAAGTTGGAGGGGTGAACCCAATTGCCATCCCTGGGTTCCAGTGGGAGCTACTTATCACCGGAGCACAGAGGCATGAGCAAGAATGTATGACCTAAAGGGCTCCAGCTCTGTGTGCAGAATCCAGAGAACATCCTCCCATGAGTAGTGAGGCATGTGCAAGCCAAAAAGCCAATTGACATCTCTTCGGGTAGCCCTTTTGAGTCCATCCTTAATTACTATTATAATTGCCACAAACTAATAATATGAACCCAAGTCTTCCAGGCAACAAATTAATTAAATCCAACGGGCAGCGGTCTGCTTAGATAAGGAAATACGAATTTCTCAAGTGATGGCTTGAAATGACATTTAGGTAAATACATATATTCTTATGCTCTCTAGAACTTTGTCAAATCTAGGTAACTGGAACCTCGAAATTGATTACCCAAAGGATTTTCACAAAATTATCCATAATATTTAGAAAGTAATAATTAAATATTTCAAAGCTTTTAAGGTATGCATAGAATAAGATAATTGTGATGATTTGGTTATATATAGTATGAGTTGCTACCATATCATGTTTGTGGTGGTTATGAGTCTGCAATAATTTTTTTTTTTTTTACAAGTATGGGTCTGCAATAACTAACAAGTGTTGCACAGCTGGGAACATTCTCGGGCAATGGGCATTTTAAGAACTCCTTAAACTTTGGGGGCAATTGGTGATCCCGTATGGTTTCTGAGCTCTAATACTTGGAGTTCCTAAGTTCCCCTAAACTTTTGTTTCTGGTGGGAATTATTTTTTCAAAAGTGGACTTGGTGGTAATTGTCCCTTGTTTGTTCACCCAAAATGTAAGTTATTGTGTGTTTGGTCGTCCTGTTTAGTTCAATCTGTTTGCCTCTCTAGGGGGAAGAACCTAAATGAATGGAAATAACGTAGATTTCTGGTGGTTTACCAAGAGCTACAACTGAAACTGAAAGATCACAAGGCAATGAACTAAAATAAATGCGAAGAGTCCAAGGCAGATTTCTGAAACAAGATTTATAGAAGATATTAAGCAAGTACTACAGTACTGATAAGATTAAAGCAAAAAGACAAACCTGTGCATACAAACATTCCTGATGAAAAGTAGATGGACAATCATCACAGCATATTAATTCGCCACCATCGCCACACAGCCCACACCTGTCATCATTCTGATCCGATGCTGCATAAACTTGAACAGTTCGAGTGGCACTTTTCCTAGCCTTGTATTCAGCTGACCAAGCCTCAAGCTGGCATAAAGTGAATGGCTTACCCGACTCCATAACAAGATTCAAACAAGGACGTCTCAGCCTGAAACCAGCATGAATCTTGAACTCAGAGACAGAAACCACCTGATTGCAACACTTGCATATGATCCCATCCCGAGTTACCAAGCCATCTTTTACAACAGAATCATCCCTTAAAGACCGGTACTGTATCGCTTCATTAAGAGAAATAACCCCCGAGTCAATCAACCAAGACAATACCGTTCTCACACCAGAGGGGGACCACATCCCATCAATATGCTTTCCACCCTTACCCAAGCTTCTTGGAAGCAACCTGCAACTTCCCTTTTGGCTCTTGCGTTTCCTCAGAGCTTCTGATTTGTGGGACTTCATTTTCTGAGAATGCTGTTTTGTAGTGGATCCAAAGGTTTTGTTTTTTATGACAGCTGAAATCAAAAGATCATCATCCTTAAGACGGCATCTAATTGATCTCTTCCCATTTTCATTTTGAGTTTCTGTTTTGACTTCTTGCCTCCAAGCCTCAGGCTGTAGAGATTCATTCTCCATATGCAGAGGAGTTTCATTGGTAATATTCTCAAACTTGAACTCCTCGTAAAAAAAGTGATTTGATTTCTTACGCCTACCAGAATTTCCTCCAGGAACTTTTCTAAATTGAGATGGTTTCTTCCCATTCCAGTACCGAGAAGAACAATTAAATGGCTTTCGGTAACTTGTACCAATCCTTCCATTTGTAGCTATAAAATACTCCTTGTGTCCTACTGACTCTGACCAAATGTTGTTCGTACTAGTGTCAAGTGGTTCAGTCCTATTAGAAGTAGATGGACCTAACCTATCATAAGGAAATAAGGCTATCTGTTTGCTTTCAGATGTCCTTTTTGGTTTGTTGGTTGCCTTCTTTTTCCGTATAGCACCATTCATCCTATATCTTGAACTTTCAATGCACTTCGCACTTTTAATATGCCCGGAATGTTGCATGACCCTTGATAAATTTTGACTTTCAAAATGTTGAGCTAAAGCGTTCCCTTGAAAAGATCCCATTGATTCTTCCACTTTGACTTCCAAAGCCATTTCCTCACTATGGGCTGATCTTTGTCGATCACAGCTTGGGAAACTTGAATTGGCATCATAATGAGGAGAGACAAGATCAGATCCACCATGCATGATATTTACACTTCCATAGATGATGGGAACTTCAAATAGGCAACTATTGGACAGGTCACCCGTGGCATCTGACCCATAAGCTTGTGAAGAAATCAGATCATTTCTGCCTCTTTCGCTCCGAGAGAAACTCATACATTGAGTCCCAACAGTACTAGTAGAGTTTGTACACTTTTCTTTGGACAAATAAGTTGATTCCACCTTCGAAGCTTTTACAGCCTTTCTCTGCAACTGTCTGAAATAAGCAGAGCTTCCAGTACCACATTTCTTACTACTAACACGATAAATCCCCTCAAAACCTCTCGTTGCCCTTTCCCTAGCATCATCATTTGTGAATGTGTCCCTCACCAAACTTCTCTTTGTTTTGACTGGTTTTCCTGCTCTTAGAGTGCCAAGCTTTTTCTCAATAAACACCATGATTGCAAAGGGATCCAGAAGACACCACAAATGTGCCAGTGCAGAAGTAGTTTCTGTTTCTATCTTATCCAATTCTTCCTCAATCTTAACTAATGTACTAGATAGATCATCGCAGAAATGAGCCATATCAGTCCACTGTGTACCATCTTCCTGCAAATCAATGATTCTGTCGGGAAACAAACTCTGACCACACAGTTTCCAAACTCTACGAAACTCGCGAATAGGTCTTCCACGAGGTGGAAAATAGAGATATTCCCCTCTGATATTATCTGATCTTTTACGCCTCCCAATTTCCCATCCTGCCGCTCTTAGTAGGTTTTGGACGTGAGGGCGGAGAAGAGGACGGGGATCCTTCGTGGAATCAATATCCAACGATGTTTTAACTACTAACAATTCATTAAAGTTGGATGTCTTCATTATTTTACCCTCAGCACATCCGTGAGATGGAGACTTGTTTGCAACAGTGACAGAGGGGCAAGTCATCAAAAGTTCGGCTGCAGAGCTCTCCTGAGGTACTTGCAAAACAATAGCTTTACTTACATTCACTTCATTCTCATAACTTCCACCCACGCTTTGCATCCTAGACTCTGAAACATCCCTATCACCTATTTCACCACCCAGGTTTGTCACAGCATGTCGCTTTAGCAGATAGAAACTAGAAGTAACACCCTGACTGGATGATTCAACTAAACGACATGTAACAGTGTCACAGACAGATGACAAAGCTGCTTGGTACCTACCAGAAACAAGTTCTTTAGAGGGAGCGGATGAATTCAGAACCCCTCTGGAATAAGGTTTAGAACAAGAAAGCTCATCAACTGAGAACTTCATTCGCTTGCCAATTGAAAAACATCTCTGCAAAGAACTATCCCTTGAATCATCCCCGACATTACCAGAATCTAGCAGACTTGTTACGGATGAGTTTTCAGTGTTAGTCCATAATGACCTATTCATGCAATTACTGCGATCAAAATTAATAGCTCCGGTAACAATACACCTCTTACTACTGGTATCACTATCATTTCCAAAGAACACCTCTTTAAATGTGTTACTTTCATTTATTGACCCCTCAAAACCATCATCATGCAAACTCTCAATGGCTTCGTTAAACAACATCTTTACCAACTACAAACCACCGCATTCCTTCATAAATGGTTTCCTTTCTCTTCTCTATGCACAAACCACCACTCAAGAGGCAAAGAATACCTCAATGGCAAAATAAATTTCCTGCTTCGGAAGTGATCCTCACAAATCTGCAAAGACATTATAGAAAGGGCAAAAAATGTGATATCGTGAGACAAGACTAATCCACTCCAAATTGAACAGGCTAATCCACTCCAAATTGAACTGGCGGTAGAGATATATCTAGCATTTGAAGCCTATATTTTTTTCCATAAAATCAGTTCCAGGTGCAGTTAGAGAGAGAGAGAGAGAGAGAGAGAGAGAATAAAAAAAATAACTACTATTGAGTATTGCCCAAGAACCTTGAAAACTAAAAACGAAGCAGAGTAAATGCCGGAAATTGCGAACTGCATAATGACTGCTAATAACACTACAGAGATATTATCTACTATTAGTATCTATTATTATCTACTACCTATTATCCATTATTATAAGAACACCCCTCATGTGTAAATGGCTGTTATGAAGCCAGCCCACGCTTTAAACTTCCCAAACTACCCTTTAACTACCCAAAAAAACTGTCAAGAAAAAAACAAACAGCCACTCGTATTTTCTTCTCCCCTTTCGTTACTTACACATCTCAGATTTCCTACCAAATGAGTCCATCAATTGAAGATTTTTCACTTCCCCACTCCTAAATACAATACGATTTGCACACACATCGCTTGTGCCTGGACGTCTAGCATTCAAAATATAAACCATGGAAATTCAAATATACCGCAGAACCCCATCGCAAACAAGATACCCACAAAGATGAAAATTGAAAATGAGAGAACGCTAAATTGGCATAAAGTAAAAACCACGGAACTGAAATGTGAAGAGGAAATAGATTCCACACACCCGTGCGCATAGACGTGAAAATGAGAGAACGCTAAATTGGCATAAAGTAAAAACCACGGAACTGAAATGTGAAGAGGAAATAGATTCCACACACCCGTGCGCATAGACGAGCGTCGGTGCATAGCCTACGAAAGGGAAAACCATTTTGAAAAAATGCCCACATTTCGCAGATCTAAAACGATCAACATACGTCAATTATTCAGATTCAGCACCAAGCATTCAAACAAAACACACCGAAACCGGTACAAGTTGTATAATTAGCCAGAAAACCACCGTCGGAAAGGCTGGAATTCCAAATTAGGGCTCCAAAAGCTCGGAGCTTGAAGCCCAGGACACGGAATCTAGAGAAAGAGCAAGAAAAGCGCGTTACCTGTGGCTTCTTCTTCTTCATCAACCTCACACCTCAAACCTAAATCAGCAAAACTGAGGGAAGCTTTGGAGATCCCGGATTATACGGGCATGTGCATTCGTTATATAGAACACATCTGCTAGCCATTTTCTCTCTCTATACCTCTCTCGCTCTTGCACTGTAGAGCTCTCCATGTGATGTATGACGATTATATATGTACACTGTGTCACAGATCTTTGTCTCTTTGTTATCTTTATTTGATTTTACTGTTTAGAGTAACATCTGTGTGGGGTTACAGTACTGAAACTTCCTGCTCATGTAGAACGCAAAAAACCTTATGGGACAAAATGTACTCTCCATTGCGGGGGACTCATTTCGGAATTCTACACGAGTGGTAAAAATTATCTAGTTTGTTCGGGTTTGATCGAATTTTGTTCTCGATTTACAAAGAAAATAGGGTATGGAGTGTGCAAGTTTTCGTCAGTATTTGAATGAGTTGATTTTTATAAGAACTCCTAAAATAATATGTTCAATAGTAAATTAAACGGTTCATTTGTTTGAAACTGAATTTGTGTACCCATAGTTGGGCTATTTATAGAATGCTCAATAAACTACTCCAATCTACTATGTTCATTTGAATATTTTGCCTCTCTTTATTATTACTATTGTTTAACCAGCAAATTAAAGGTTGGCAATACAACCATAACCGATCAATGCACACACACCCACGAAGGGGTATACCTGTTGGATGCTACATTTTTTTATCATGTTTGCACACTTTTATGGAGTATGTAAATAATTGTGGTTGTAGCACTTTTGAAAGGTTACATTACCTATTTCTCAATGTACCATTTACGTACATTAATTGTTTTTTCTCTTACTCCTTTCATCCCAATTTCTTGGCCCCTTTTGGGGAAGTAGGTTTTTAAGGAGTATAAAAATTTTGTATTGATTTTTCTATTTTGCCTCCTAAATCTAGTCAATATTACTGTTACCAAATTTGTGAGGCTAATTTATTATATGAAAATCAAAACATATTTAATATGGATCTTATTTGATAGATATTAATTAGTTTTATTATACAAAATTTTCAAAATCATAAAAACCGTTATAAAATAAAAGATACTCCAATAGACTAGCCAATTAAGATGAAAAAAAGTATTTTTTAAGGGTAAAATTGGAAAGTAGCCCAATTTTGATAGATGTTTTTAGAAGTGGGGTAAATATTTTGGAACATCCCAAAATGGAAAGAAAGACTAAGAAATTGGGACGGAGGGAGTAACTTTTCTAAAGAAATAAGCCTACAAGAATATAAGTTTTTGAAATATAATGAATAATAACGTAACTCATTTGGATTAGTAAACTAAGTTCAGCTGGATGGCTCAAAATAACGATAGGGAAGTAGGAAATTCACTGGTTCATAGATTTATCACTCTAAATTATTGCTTTATTTATTGAACCGCATTATGGGAACAGACCAAGATGAGCTGACGGTGTACAGATTAGCATGTGGAGCTCATTTTCGGGTCTCAAACTAATAATTTGATCCGCTCTTGTATGAGTAAGTCTCACCCCATGTAAGAGAGCTCTAAAGAAGTACTATTACATTCAAAATTTACTCGTAGAATGGGAGACTAGGACAAGCATTCTGACAAATGATCCGAAGCCAGTGATATTGCCTCAAGGCCTAATATTGGGGGAAAAAAAACTTGCATGCTAAACGGCATCGCAACGTGGTACTTATCGGCACATCTAAATCATCCAAACATATTTTGGACGGGAGGTGAGACCCTATCTGCATGCAAGTTTTTCTCCTAATATTGGAGCCATGCATGTGATCCCCACTGTAGGAAAACTCATCTAACTATAGAAAATTAGTATGATGCTATATGAAGAAACAAACTCACCTAGATCATCTCATTGGAATATATTCTTTTCCATTACCTCAATGTAGAAAAAGCCACACCCAACACCCCAATTCCAGTGATTTAAGAATAGTAGCCCCAGTTTCTAGCCCAACCAAATGGTTTTGTTTACAAAATCCATTAGAGAGGGTCAACAATATGGACTCTCACCAATATGGCTGAGCAAGCACACCCAACTCATAGAGATGAAATTCACCTAAAAAAAAATTCAGCACTTGAAAAGAAAATTATAGAAATAAGATATCAATCTATGTGAGACGAAGACCGCATATATTTATAATTAGAATTAGTCGATAAACACTCTTGTAAACATATTTAAAGATGTAAAAAAAAATATTGCCCGAGACAGACAGAGGGATCAACCGATCAAGTAGTACATGAACAGACAATTTTCGTGGCGCAAAGTAAGAAATGAAGGTATGGAGGAGAAGTCATTCCCTTCGATTCCTCCGGGACGATCTTCGGCAAATGAAGACTTCCCTCCCACCGGCCTCACCCGTGTCTCTTGGAGCTCGCTCCATGACACTTTTCGCTACTTGGGATGGGCTGGGGACCTTGGCTCTAGTTGTTGTAACTTGTCCAATTAAAGAATAAGATGATATTAAATCCAAAATAATTTATTTTCTACTCCTGCATCTGTACCACAAAATCAGAAAACAGAACACTCTGTAACCCAAGATGAACCCCATCATCACAGCTAAATTGATCCATTTATGTGACTCTTTTACCCCTTGCTGCCTCAAGAACCCATCACCATGCAAAATACACACACCCATTTGACTTTCCACACACCTTGTTCTTCCCCTTTCCCCTCCATACTCATTCACCATAAAACACTCAAATGGGTACTTGAACAAGCTCAAATAATGCATGAAAATCCAGTAACTGGGTATGTTCTCCTTCGATATGAAATACCCAGAGAACAGAAAGAAAGAACCCATTAATCCCGCGATCACCGACGTCCCCATGATGAAGTTGGGCACCAGAGCACTGAAACAAGCCGTGAATGAATTCGACGTCAGAACCACCATCCAAACAACCAGGGAGAAGTAGAGGAACGCGTCGATTTCGCGCCTTAGACCGATTAACCAGTAAACAGATGAGGAGTAGAGAAGGCCAATTAGTAACAGGAAAGGAAAGAAAACAAGGGTGTTTGATATAACGTAAGAAGATACTCTGTAAGCTCCTCTGGAAGTCTCTCTCTCGAGGATTCCTCTCTCCTGCAAGAAAATCGGCAGGCCTTCGGTTGTTGAAGAGAGCAAGAAGGTGAGGGTGAATGCGAAAAACCCGAGCCGGGTTTGTAAAGAAACAGGGTCCTGATTATTGCCAACATTCAAGAAAATTGTCCCAAGCACTAATCCAGCAATGAGAGCCTGTGTGACTCTTGTGGCGAAAAGCTGCTTAGTTCTGAACACATTTTTGCAGAATCTCTCACCCAATATTAGCACTTCTTCAAAGTGCGAATTCGGGTACGAAAAGGGCTTTTCTTCGATGCTATTTTCTTGTGGTCTGTGTTTATTGCCTTCGTCTTCGTCAAAGAATCGGTTGTTGAAAAGCTCTGAGCTTTGAATAACCAACCTTGATGTGACATCAATGGCGAATTCGAGCACATTGATGTGGCGAGGAATGCGGTAGCCGGCGAATTTGAGCCTTTCTTCGAGGAATTTTAGTGAGCCGTTGTGAAATACAGCCCCATTTGAAAGCAGAACAATCCGGTCGAACAGCTCCAGGATCCGGAAACCCGGTTGGTGGATGGTTAGAACTATGGTTTTACCTGTAAAACTAAACTTTAGTTTAGTTATTCCAATGGCCCACCAACGGGTATATTTGTCACCTATGTAAGGATTAACGAAATTATAGTTCAATAATTTAGTCATTCCAACAAGCAATCTTAATTAGCAACACAACTTTAAAACGCAATTTCCAAAGATAAATTCCAAGGTAAATCCGGAGCCTGCTGTTTGGGGGCTCGAAAATATACTCAATTCTTGGGGCTTGCCAACCCCTCTGGACAGCAAGCCCCTCGAGTTCATTCAAAGGGATTCCATTCATGTGAGTCCACCTATTTTAGATAAGTTTTGTCCAGAATTTGTTTTCCTAATATTTTTCATTTTAATGAACTACATTAATTTTTTTCCCGATTCGCCGGCTAGTTTTTACAGAAGAAGGAAAGTACAAGAATATGTAACTTTCATTCACATTTTATGTGTTTAGTTATGAAAAAGTGTAAAACTCACGCCTGTAACTTTTCAGGTACGATCATTTTTTCCTAAAAATTGCAGGAATCTGGTATTTATACTAGGTTCATATACACTTAACAACGGTCTTTTTGGATTTCTCAACTTTTTTTTTAATCTCTAATGAACGCATAAAAAAATGCATTCCTTTGCTTTACTTCAATCCACTAAAATTTTCTCGAAAATAAATTTTTACACTAATTTCTTGACAAGTGAATGGAGCCTAAGTCCGGGTGAAAAAAATAAAAGAATAGAGCATAATGGGACAGAAGTGAAGGGGTTAAACATAAATGACGCCTATAAAGAATTTACATTACCTTGATTAACAACCATTGATTTAAGCAGTGCCACCACTTGAAGAGCTGAAGCAGAATCCAACCCAGAAGTTGGTTCATCAATCAAAACAACAGCCGGGTCATGGACTAACTCAACCCCAATTGAAACCCTCCTCCTCTCCCCACCCGAAATCCCGTGGTTCGACCCTTCTCCGATTCGCATACCCGAAACCCGCTCCAATCCAAGCTCCTTAATTAGGACTCTCACTCTGTTCCTAGCCTCTTTTTTCCCACCTTTCAGCCTCAGAAGAGCACTATACACAAGTGTTTCTTCAACAGTTAGGAGTGGGAACAGGTTATCCTCTTGTGTCACGTACCCCGATATTCGCCGAAAAATCTTACCATCCATTGGAAAGTCGTTGATCAGTACTTTCCCGGAAGTATGTCCCGGGGATATTTTCCCAGCTAGGATTTCTAGGAGAGTTGTCTTGCCGGCTCCACTCGGGCCGGCAATGGCAGTGATCTCCCCTGGCCTAGCTTCACAATGCACATCATGCAAAATCAAAGTGGGAGACCTGTTGGGAGACCTGCAACAAAAAACCCAGTTAGATTCACCAATTGGGTATGACAGATTCTTGGTTTCTAGCTTGTACGGAGGTCTCTTGACAGGCAATTCCATTGAGGAAGAAAGAGAAAGAGAAACTGTTTGTAAAAATGAGAAAGTGAGTAATATGTGGGGGGGGAGAGATTTGAAAAAAAAAAAAAATTGTAAGATAGGAGATGAGCTAACACTACCAACTTAGTGTTTTCCTATTACACAAGTTATTTAAGCTGTAAAGGAGCCAATGGCTTTGACTTGGGCCTTGCTAATTAAAGGGGTTACTTTTTGGGGAGGAGAATGGATGGGGAGGGTTTTCTTGGTGTTTGGGCAACAGGAAAATGGTTCAAGAAAAGGAAAGAAAAAGAAAAATAAAAATGAGGGGTTTCTCTTGAGAGGGGGTTTTGGGTGAGCTGAATGTTGACCACTACAAGGTTGGTGCAGTTGCCTCTCTATCTTCTTCTCTAACTGACAGCACACAATGATATGCATCTTTATGTATTCATTTCTTTCTCATGTGTTACAATCACAGGCTTTCCATTATTGCAAGTCATTGAAACTTCAAAGGCTTGTTTATGCCAAACCAAAATATCTCCTCCCTTTTTTTCTTTTTTTACTGTCAGGAGTGTCTGGATTAGTTTACAGACATCTTGACTAATTCTCTCGCCTATCTGATAGAAAACAAGCCATTCATGCCAAAATTAGAAGATTCACAACAAATTACTTTATCGTGGCCTAACCCCACGAATCAAACCTTGTCAGTAACTCTTGGAGGTAGACCAAAATATCCAAATATTAAATTTCAAGCTCATTTTGGTTTGGCTTAATAAACCAATTGGCTTCTTCTTTTTTCTTTTTCTTTTTTTTGTCTTTATTTATTTTTTTCTAGAGTTGCTAGTTTCACGTTATATTTTGTGGATTATTGGTTCGTCTCAACGAGAGATAAAAAAAATGATCAAAACTCAATTTTTTTTAAATAAAAAAAAAAATAGTCCAAAGACAGAAAACAATAAGCCAAGTGGCTAGCTAATGTAAAGCCAAATCAGGCAGTTCGAGGCTTTTGAGCCCATGAACCATTACATTCCCAGCCCAAACATTTGAATTCACATTGTCTCATTTAACTATCACAACAGAATCTACATAAAAAAAGAAAAGAAAAATCTAACTAACTATCACAACTTGCTTTAATTAAAGTAGCGGTGACCGAAAGAAATTCCGAGTTCATGTCACGACGATCTTCTGCATAAAAGGGCAAAAGACAACATAGGATAGAAATCGAATAGGCAAAAGTCCGATGAGACTCTTTTGCTCAAGCTAGCTTTCCGTATGCTTTCTTTCTTCCATATTATATATATATATATATATATATGGTAAACTTATAATCCGGACTTTTAATTTCCGGACATTTTATACAAAAAAAATTTTGACGATCCGATCCGTCCAATGTGTTCAGAATATGTTTTCAAGGGCCCTCGAGGAAAATTTTCAAAAAAAAAAAAACCAGCAAGAGCTTGATCCAAGCAGTTTTTGCAAAAGTATATAAATACAGTTTTTGCGAAAACTGCTTGGAACAAGCCCTTCCCGGTATTTTTTTTTTGAAGATTTCTAACGTAAACCCTAGAAAACACCTTTTGAACACATTGGACGGATCGGATTTTCCAAAAAAAAAATTGCAACACAAAAAAAGCCCATTTTTCCTTAAATCCGGGAGTGTGGACTAGAAAATCCACCTATATATTTTCTAGTCCACACTCCCGATTTAAGGAAAAAATGGGATTTTTATGTTACAATTTTTTAAAAATCGATCCGTCCCATGTGTTGAAAGGTGTTTTCTAGGGTCCTCGCAAGAAATCTTCAAAAAATTTTAAAGGTTTAATTCCAGCGCTTTTACGCAAAAATCGTATTTATATATTTTTGCGAAAACTGCTTGGATCAAGCCCTTCCCAGTGTTTTTTTTTGAAAATTTTCTTGCAAGGCCCTTGAAAACACCTTTTGAACACATTGGACGGATCGGATCGTCAAAAAAAAATTTGTATAAAAAGTCCGGAAATTAAAAGTCCGGATTAGAAGTTTACCCTATATATATATATATATATATATATATATATATATATATATATATATATATATATATATATATATATATATATATATATATATATTCTCTAGCCTTCGTGTTCGTTTGATTAGCAAGAAAACAATACTATTGGAAAGTGAAATGATATAAAGTAAAGTAAAAGAAAATGTACTTTTTTTTTCTCACATCTATTTTATTAGAATGAGAATTCGGAAGAGGTGTTGTGCGGTAGAAAAAAGTAAAAATATATATAATATATTTGTTTGAAAATGAGGAAAGTTCCAAGAAAGTCATATTGTAATCCTAATGATAAAAATAAGAATAGAGAAGGTGGAGGTGAGATGGTAAAAAAGGTGGTCATGTTTAATTGTTGTTGATTTTCATATTCTCGAACCTGGAGTTGTTGTTGTGTAGCTTGTGCACAGTAGCTGTCGCGCATAATCTGAACTGTGTCTACTAGTGTTTTCAACGATTTGAATTGAAAGCAAACTATTAGCGCGAATATTTCTTTTTTGCATTTTCTATCATTATTTCGCTCATCAAAAGTACCTTATAAGAGTCAACCACTTTCCTTTTTTCATTGTAGTGTGTGATACCTGCGACGAAAAATAGCATCTACCATTATTCTATTATTTGTAGGTATTGATACGCACATGATTCATTCAAAAAAGCAAGTTGACAATCCTTAACTATTCAAACCAACCATACTAGTCTCGAGAAAAAAAAAAACCGGAATGACCATCGTAGTATTTACTTTTCGACACTTGGAAAAAAATTATAATTATCCATTTCTTTTAGGATAAATATAATTCACTCAAGTTTTAAACAGATTTTCGATCAACTTGGTCTTTTCTTGAATAATTTACACATGGAGATCTATGTAATGTGTTGGAAAATGGGGCATTTTGTTCCTAATATTTTTTAGCACATTGAGCCAAAAATCAAGTGGGACCCGATCACGTGTTGAGGTGAGTTGGATTATGCCTAGCTAGAAAGAATGAACAAACTTTGTTAAGGAATGAATGAGAAATTGCATGATGAAGTGAGCATGTTTCAAAGGTGAAAATCTGCCAAAATTAATTTTGGATTTGGTATAGAAGTTGAATAGCATATTCAATTTGATAGCTGTTACAAATATTCATCCCTGCAAAATTAATTTAATTTTAATGATTTGTATATTGAATTTTGAGGCTCCCATTAAATCTTATAAGTTTTGGCTTCTCATCTCATTGTTTCAACACCCCCAAAAAACAAAAAAAAAAAAAAGAAAAGAAAAACACATCTCCATTCTAGTTTTTCTATTCCTTGTTCTGTGTGTAAGAGTGCTACAAAGTTTGGTCTGACAAATTTCGGAAATATACAACCGCTATTATTTTGCAACTATCTTATCCTAGGAAACAAATGTTGAAGATGCTTAAGCATTTTGTGATAAAGTGGTGATTTTGTTTTAAAGAAACCGTGTGAAACACAAAACACGGGATTCGGTTTGAATTCTTTTATTTAATTCAGTAATTTGTTTTTGTTTATTTATTTATATATTGTGTAAAATCAATTATGTATCCATAATTTGTGCTTGTAATTTTCGGTTCTTAATATAAAAAAAAACATGGCTGTGGAGCCGCTAGTGCGCGCACACACAGAACACACTTCTATGACAACGTTGAATCGACACCGCTGCTCCTATTCCAATTTTTTTAAGCGCAAATGTATGATCTCACATTAACAAATACTGTATGTTTCAGAATAAAAAATAAAAAATAAAACTTGTTAAGTGTTAGGAGTACTAAATAAACCTAAAATTTGAGCTAGAGTTCGGTCCTAAATTGCTTGTACGCGTCTTATTTCTATCGAAATAATAAGCATGAGATTATTATTATTTTGATGGATCATTTGCACTATTCTCCTACTTGCTAAAATTTGAACTTTATTAAGGAATATTGGAATTCAAGTGCATGTGTGGCAGTGAGGGAAAAGTGAAAGTGATTGGGAGGGTGACTCACCTCCTTATTCTGCTTTCATTTTTTTTGTTTTGTTTTGTTTCCTTGATCCCCTTCTTCCTCTCTGTTTTCGTGGAATATGGGAATTTGTTTTGTCAATCTCATGTAATGTGATTACTTAAAGGATAACCAGATATTCTAATTCAAAAACCAATGAGAGATTCGGTTAATTAATTTAATGTGAACCATCCTATTATAAGGCGACAACTGTCCCACCTTCTGGATGCCCTTCACTTGGGCCCCAAGTCTTTCCACCTCGTGGCGGTTTGTGTCGCGGTCTCATGTTGTGATACTATTAACAGAGTCGAAATGGTATATATCTGAAAATACTTTTTGAAAAAAACACATACTAAAAAAATACGCTATTTATTTTATAGGCTTCAAGTCGCACAAAATATACTTCCTAAATTCTAACGGTACGTGGCCCGCTAAATGTTAAAATTCCATCCTATAGTTCTTTTTATTGATGTATTTGGTAACAAAAGTCAAGGTGTTACAAACATCATGATTGTTTTTGTACAATTCTTGTCTTTGTAAATTTACCCTTCATTTATAATTGATTTGTTAATTAAATATTCCCTCCGTTCCAAATTAATAGTCCTGCTTTGTGATTCCAACAATTTAAGGAAACATATACTCCCTCCGTTCCTATTTGTTTGTCTCACACTCTCTCTCTTGTCTTTTTTCAAATCAAAAAATTAAGTGCTTCCGTCTATCATCTTTAAAAAAATTTTGCACCGAATTAAAGTACACGATGAGTACTTTAATTCAATGTAAAAAAATTTTTGAAAAATGATACACAAAAACACTTTATTTTTTTATTTGAAAAGTGACACGAGTTTTCGTAGAGGACCAACAAATAGAAATGGAGGGAGTAATAATTAAACCTATATTCAAATTTAATGACATCATTTCTCCTAGCCTCCTATATTCTACCTACTTTTTAAACATTTCTATTCACTTGTTAGGGGTACTTTTGGAAAATATCAACTTCCTCTGTCTTTTTTAAAATGGGGCCAAACATTTCAGAACATCCAAAAAAGGAATAATGGATTATTAATTAGACACGGAGGGAGTATTTGAAGACTCTTAAAGGAGTAAAGTTGACACAACTTACTTGTTGACTTTAAAACATGGACAAACTTTAAAGGACAGAAAAAAGTATATTAGTGGACTAAAAAACACGGACAAAGGGAGTACTAATTTGGGTCACTTAGTAAAAAAATTAAAACATTTAACATTTTTAAAGGGAAGGACAGAAAAATTTTCCAATTGACCATAAAGACAAAAAAACATTTGACATTTTTAAAGGAAATGACAAAGAACTTTTGCCATCAAACATAGAGACAAAAAAAAATATTGAAAGGTCACTTATTTTTAAAAGTTCTAATTTCATGCAAAAAAATTTTAAAAAAACCAATTCCTACCTCCTAGCCAACCACCACCCACCTCTTCCAGCAGCCAAAAAATTAGTAAGATTTCACTAATTTTTAAAAATTCTAATTTGGTACATAAAATTAAAAAAACCAAATCCTACCTCCAGACGACCACCACTCCACCTCCGACCAACCACTTCCGGTGACCTAATTTCAGAAGGCAGTGTTTTGATTGGGATAATGACATGTTACATGTGATTCTTTCCATTTTGGATGGCTCTAAGTGTTCTGTTTCTTATGGTACAGTGGACAAACTCATTTGGAGGGATAATAGCTCTAAATATTTCACCGTCAAATCTCTATATGAGTTAGCATGTCCCCAATTCAGTGCTGCAAATTCTGCTTATGATATTATCTGGTAAAGCGTCGCTCCATACAGGGTTCAATGCTTCACTTGGCTTGTTCATCATGGCATGAGTAAAACAGCTGAATATCTTCTTATCCTTGGCATCATTCAAAATATGGGGGAAGCTTACTGTAAGTTTTGCTCAATCCTGTGTGGAATCTGTGGACCGAAATTCTTTTTTAGTGGGGAGTTGTTCAATGACTTGTTCATCATGGCATAATTAAAACAGTCTGGGATTTTCAGAAGGCAAAAAGGAAGATTTGGGATGTAATTCCCTTAGCCGTTTTGTGGTCAGTGTGGAATTTGAGGTTTGCATGTGTGTTCGAAAATGCTGTTATAAAATATGTTTACTTTTTGTGATAAAACCGAAAATATTAATGCAATAAAATCAAAACACAAAACCTGAAAATCGATGAAATGAATGATGATCAAGGCGAGTGTATAACACTCTGTACTTAAGACAGATTCGCCCCCGCTACGGTGCTTACGGTTTGCATGGACGTCTATCTCCCAGCACTACTTGATCTTCACCGAACGGAAATAGCACTTCAATCTGTTCGGTAGGCGAACCAAACTTGTGTCTATACTCTCTCCAATAATGAAAAGACTCTCAATGAAAGTGTACAAAAAAAAAAAAACTTTTGAAATGAATGAATGATGCCATATATATAGGCTCTCTGGTGACTCTACGAATAGTCACCAAGGAGAAAAGACACATATGTTCACGAAAGGACGCGTCCGTCCATAGTGAACAAGTGTCTATGAAAAGATGCAACTCCATATCAAATCAATTTTCATTCACATTTTAAATAAAATATTATATTCAAAATATTTTTTTCCAACAATCCCCCACATGAATGAAATTGACTCAATAACAAATGCAAAAACAATGCAAACAATAGAGAGAGTACATGTGGAAATTTCCTGCATGGGGTTAGGTAGCTTTTGGCTTTGAACCTCGCCTTGTGAATAACTATCGAACTTACTAGCTAACCAGTGAACGCGATGTCTTGAACTGTTCAGCCGTTTGTGTAAGCCAAGACAATAGTCAACACACAGAATCTTTCCGAACACAGTTGGTTCTTACGGTTGTGCCCATTTTGGCCCTGGAACACGCTACTGGTTTCAGTGAGTGTTTTTTAAAGAATTCAGCCTTAAAATTCTCATAGAAGCGGCCCACTTCACACTCACATAGGTGATCTTCTATTAAGAGTATCCTGCTATACCCCACTTGGATTTACCAAGGTATAAGAATCATTAAAAGTTAAAACTTAACCTATATCGCTGCAGGCATCACTGTTTCACCATAGGAATGAGTTGGAGAGAAATATCTCCTCAGTGATACTCCTAAGTCTCATATAACTCGGTTGTCCCGTTGAACCTAGATCTTGGGATCTCCAGTCAGCTAGGTTGGGTTGCCGTTATAGAGATTTTTAATTGGTAGGCCTTAAACCCATTCCCCTCGATGATCATTTGTTCTCTGGTCAAAAACATTTGGTTAACGGATCCGTATTTCATTATTGACCTTTAATGGTGCTAATTTTAATTGAGAACAAAGTGTTGTATGGTATTGTGTCTACAAATATCATGTCAGGACTTACCATATAATCTTGTGCCTTTCTAACGTTGAGTGTCAAACTTATGACCACCAATCAAAAAATGATTTGTAAATTTTTGGCACAGAATAAAATTACTCATATAAGTAATTTTCAAAAAGCATGTATGAGTTACTTGCAAAAACCCAGTTATTTGCATAAAAGCACCACTTCCCCCACAATAATGTGATAATCTAGAATATTCACATAATCACCAATAGTTTGACATGATTGTTTTAGGTCCGGACGTATATCAATGTCACAACTATTAACTCATACTTGTATTTTAAAAAAAAATGTCACTACATTTATTTTGTTAACTCATTCTATAGCGAAAACAAATGTTTATCGGTGCACGTCTACAATATCGAGACTTACCGCTTAAATTAAATGGTCCTCTATACTTTCCAACTACCCATGGCCATCATATTATAAATCTTGGCACAAAATTGAACCACAATGGAACATCCTCTAAGAAATGGCTTAGCCACTCCACTTACTAGCTTTTGTCTAACGCAATGAGTTGATCAGACTCCATTGTAGACCATGCTACACACACATAAGGATTTTCAAATCACTGTTGCACTCCAAATGTAAAATTAAATCCATCCTTGGATTCTAAAAACTTTAATTAGATTTTGATACTCATATCATAATACTTTACTCTTTAAGTATAGTTGAACATCTCCTAAAGTGCAACAAACAGTTTTTGTGAAAATTATTTGCACCTCCCACAATTCTGAAATCAATTCAGAATTTATCAAAATAATTTCCATAGTTTATGACAAGTCTCAGACTATGCCAAAACTCACTCTTCATCTCTTGTGTCTCAATACACATCCGTAAGAAACAACCCCCCATTGAGTAACTCACCCAAAATCGAGTATCACTTTACTCAATTTCCACATTTTTCCACTTGAAAAATAGCCACGACTTTATATTAAAAGCAATATGCATTCTAAAGTATTGTTTCATGCTTATTAGAAACTCTTCATAACATAAAAAGTCGATTACACTTCATTAAAAAATATCTTATGGGGCGTAGTTATTTGATAACTACAAAATATTCAAGAAGATTATAGAAAATAATATTCTAAATCTTAGATTTAAAGCCAAATCTACATGGCCACCAAAAGCTGCTAAACTTATTGAAACTCAATTTCAAATGTAAACATAAATTTGAATGTTTTATGTTTCCAAACAATTTGGCCCAAGAGACTATTATCCGTGAGTCTTCCCATTAAATTAAGGACAAGAAACCATACTTATGGAAAACTTGTGCTCATTCACATAGTGGTTTGTTACTATCCCATTGAAATAAATCAAGAGACCCCAATATCTTGAGGTTCAACATGGCAATAAATGAAGCCAATTCAATCAATACCTTACCGTACTTGGTTATCTCCTGGCGGATTTATTTCTCTCAATTTAAAAATCATGATTGGGCCAAGCCAACTCAATATCTTTGAAAACCGAATATTTGTGACCTCAAAAATAAAAGGAAAAACCGAATATCACAAGATTATAACGGCTTGTCTCCTCGCAATATCTAGCGGTCACAAATAATAGAACCAACAATCACGTCTATTAGTTAAAATAGTTTAAGCCCAAAACTCGATAATGTGCATCCAAAGGAGTTAGACCCAATGGTCACACTTCTTGGTTTAAATTATTTAAATTTAAAGGGCACGCCCCTTACTCCAAACTTAAAGGTCATATCTTTTGATGTAAAATAAAATGTCACACCTCTTCATTGTTCAAAATCCAAAAGCCACACCTCTTCGCTTTGAAAACCTCATATCCCTATGTATAAACTCAAGAGGCACACTTTTTGGTTTAACCTCAAGGCTCACACATCTACACATAGGACGAGTTGTCTTTATTCAAAAGAAAGAAACTCGTTGAAAGGTCACGAACCACACCAAACAACGTGTAGAGAAAAATGGAACTTCAAGAATACCAGTCCATATATTCCAATAGAAAGACATCGATCAGTGGAGATGATCAGTAGATAATCTATACTGACACCCACGTAATGAGGATCATTATTTGTGCATTGACGAAGCGTTGAATCGATCGGATAGGTAATCAGGATATATATGGAGTGCACAATAAAAAGTCAATATGCAATTCAAAATCTCAAGCCAATTGTCCTAACGTTTTGCATATTCATCCATTCAGAAAGGATTGTGACTGTTCATTGAAACTCTTGATCACGTGACTAATATGTGAACCAAAAAGTAAACACGTGTACTCTTAACTTCACAATGCATTAAGTAAGAATCCAAACTTAACACTTTTCTCTTCAACCACATCAATACATACTAATGCATAAGTATTAAAGATACATACAAGAAACAATTAAAGAATGAGACAGAATCTCATTGTTAAATCTACTAGCAGACAATGAAAATTGTAATTCATCGGACACAACGGTTCAAATGTCGATCCGTTTAAAACAGTAAATGAAAAGTCGATGCATTTCTCAGTAATTCAGTTGGTTCTCAATGGACACCTACATATCCAGCATTAATGAGTCTGCAAAATGACACCGTTTGCCGAATTGCAACTAACCATGTAACTATCATTGCCAACAAGTATCATTTGACACAACTACACATGGATTTCTACAAAAAATTTCTAGCACGGCGATTCCCAAGTCAATCTAATTAAACGGTGTAACATCTTCAAACACTTTTATACAATCTAATAGAAAACAAGAGCAAAAATTCATGGCTATGTTTGGTTAACAGGACCCAGGTAAACCAACCATTTAAATCGACCACAAAAGCCACGTTTGGAAAAAACTAGTGTGGTCATGTGCACATTCAAATCATCCCCCACTTTCTTCTATCCAATAGTTACTGAAGGAATTGAAAGACATTACAAAGAAATAGCCATCAGTGCATGTAAGGGGTGATCTATGAATTTACACGTATATATACATAGAAGTCTTGAATATCGCGTGAAGAAGTTCAACACTATTTTATTATATGCGGTACTTAACGATGAAACGGTGCAAACACAAAAATTGCATCCAATATTTATCATCATCATGGAAAAAATTATGAATAGATGCAAACATAACCTAGTAGTGCAAACTTCGGTACTACGTAAAGTGCACATCCAAGAAACAATATCAAACATAATTGATTTGCACATATATCCAAAAAGCAAACATCTCTTAGTTTGAATCAATTGGTTGCATCATTCGATGTAATCTCAAATGGTCACACTTTCGAGAGTCAAACCTATTAAAACCCATCTGTTTCATCACCTAAAAAATCCGAAATTGGATTTCATATAATATATCTCAAACTCAAGTTATTAGTATCAAAACACTAATTGGCAACAACCAAAAATACAAAACCACTATTGCATATTGCAGTCAATTCAAATCATGGATATGTTCTACTCGCATATATCTATGAGAACCAAAACAAGAATGTCATCAAGCAAGGAATAGCAAAATCACGTAATTGGTTGGACGAAACTCTATTGCTATTAGAACCGTGCCTACGGTTTCCCTCTGAAACGATCCACGAGCTTACAAAGAAATGTCATTGTTAATAGGTGGGCAAAACAACTAGTGACTTAGGAATGTACATGTATAGAATGACCTCTTTGCATATATACAAAAGTAACAAAACGGATAGTCACACACGTCCAAGTGTCATTTGTTAAGAGACACATGCGAAGTCATTAACCCACTATTGTCGGCTCTTGCAAAATATGACACCCGCTTAAAGAGGGCGGTTCAATATTCACAAAGAATTTTCTGCTTATAACAACTAATAATATAATCCATAAAATTCATGCCAATTATGATAATCATTTCAAAATTCAAGCATGCATCATTTCAAAATGTACAAATGGTTAAAAAAAATATATCGACATTGTTTAGATTAACACGCCAAAGAGACACCAATTGACACTTTGCTTAAAAAGAGGACATTCCAAGAGTCACACCCGAAACCAAGCAATGTCTGACAAAGTGATCCATTTGCGAGCGATGCAATTAACGCCAAATTATGAGACACAATTAAAGCCCAATAACACAAGTTCCTAAAACCGCTTTGAAGAAGATTATATACAAGGTTTCAAATAAGGTAGTATCAAAACCACCCGAAGTGAAACCAAAAAATAATTTTTAATCAAATGTAATAATATTCCAAATGAACAAGTTTAAACCCGTTAAGAGAGAAAGGAAATTCAATCATGCTTGATAGCCTGAGATATGCAAGCATAATTTTTAACGTTCAACGGAGAATTTTCTTGTGATTTTTTTTTTTTTAAAAAGAGACCAATTCATGAAATAACTTGAACGTTTAAGAACCGCTTCAGATGCAACTATTCCCATATCATTGTAATCGGTGCAAAGACAAAAACCAAAGAAATCAAAAAGGCTCCACCAAAACTATATATCTAAATCATCAGATGGCAAATTATGACACACGTCATAAAAATGGTCAAATCATAGTGTACTCTATTTCAATTTTCCCTTCGATGCCAACCCGTAAAATCCCGAATGGAAAAGCCAGTCTTCTCCATAATAAAAAAAAAAAATAAAGGCCGGTATTTTCCTTAGAAGAAAAGGGCTCTGGGGCATTTTTTCAACTTTTGGCATACATTTTTTTAAATGTTGGTTTCTTAAACGTCCCAAATGGACTAAAAGAACATGTGATCTAGACATATACAAGGAGAGGTTCAACTTTTGGCATACCTCTGTTCGGTGAAATAAATTATCACAATCTGATATTACTGTAAACATGAACTTTAACACTAATAAGCCAATTCATGCATGAGCGGTACGTATTTTCAAAAGTACATGCACTTTCTAGTTTCTTCTTTAACAGAAACGGTAATATGAGAAATCACGCAATCACAAAAAGGAAACAAAAGAATCTGTCTTAAGATTGTTATAAAATATGTTTACTTTTTGTGATAAAACCGAAAATATTAATGCAATAAAATCAAAACACAAAACCTGAAAATCGATGAAATGAATGATGATCAAGGCGAGTGTATAACACTCTGTACTTAAGACAGATTCGCCCCCGCTACGGTGCTTACGGTTTGCATGGACGTCTATCTCCCAGCACTACTTGATCTTCACCGAACGGAAATAGCACTTCAATCTGTTCGGTAGGCGAACCAAACTTGTGTTTATACTCTCTCCAATAATGAAAAGACTCTCAATGAAAGTGTACAAAAAAAAAAAACTTTTGAAATGAATGAATGATGCCATATATATAGGCTCTCTGGTGACTCTACGAATAGTCACCAAGGAGAAAAGACACATCTGTTCACGAAAGGACGCGTCCGTCCATAGTGAACAAGTGTCTATGAAAAGATGCAACTCCATATCAAATCAATTTTCATTCACATTTTAAATAAAATATTATATTCAAAATATTTTTTTCCAACAAATGCTTCTACAGATTGGGAAAGATCAACTGAGCTTGTGAAATTTAGATTTGCTTTTTGGGCAAAATCTCCTAGGAGATTTCCTGGAGATTATCTTTGTTTTTGATTGGCTATCTCGCTAACTTCTTGTTTTCCTGGGTTGTCTTGAGGATGTCTAGTGGGTTGCATTCTCTATTAGCTGTTGTTGTTTCCTCGTCACTTCCCTTTTAATCTTTGTTAAATCAGAGATTAATAAAGTTTTTTGCCGTTCAAAAAAAAAAACGACCTAAAAATTTAGTGACGTTTAACTAATTTTTAAAAGTTCTAATTTCAAACAAAAAATTCAAAAAAAATCAACTCCTACCTTCAGCTGACCATCGCCCAACTCCAGCTTACCATTTTTGGCGACCCAAAAAATTAGTGAAATGTCACTAATTTTTAAAAGTTCTAATTTTGTACAAAAAAATCAAAAAAATTAACTTCTATCTCCGTCCGACCACCACCCACCTCTAGTCAGCTACTTTCGCCGACAAAAAAAATAGTGTCACTAATCTTTAAAAGTTCTAATTTTGTACATAAAATTCAAAAAATCGACCAACTAGTTAACTATCAACTCCTAAAACTAGTGAAAGCTCACTAATTGTATGATAATAGATCAAACTTCATAGTTAGTGAAAACCTCACTAATTATCATAAAATTCATAATCATATATATCAAACTTTTGAATTAGTGAAATCTCACTGATCTTTATAAGACGCATAATAATTGATCAAACTTTACAATTGCATTCGAATTTGTGAAACCTCACTAACTAAAACAATAGCTTAGGACTAGGAACTTAAACAGGACCTTGGAGAAGACACCAATCTCCAAACCCAATTTAACATGGGAACACTCTTCCTTTACAACTAGGTGATGTTACCCTCATGCTTTGCACATTCGGTGTAACCCGTTGATTTCTAATTCAAGCAATGCAAGGGGGGCAATGTATGGCGGCTATGGAATATATGCAAAACCTTAAATCACAAATCAAAATGTTATCTCCTAAAGGAAAAAAATTGTAGACAAGCAAATGTAAGACAGTACATCAAATGTTCAAGTATGCTTGAGGAAAATCGAACTTAATAATATTAGGACATAAGAGACAATCAAATTCCTCTTAAAAGTCATACTTCACATATGACAGTTTCCACTTCATGATTAGGTATAGAAAATACATCCTCGTTCACAACGTAAAACTCTCTGGAAGCGTAATACTGACAAGGAAATATTTTCCATTCCTCTCAAGTATCGACAAAGATCAACAACTAACATCGCCTTTCAACCACGGAACTTTCCCTCTGCAGGGAAAGCAATGCTAAACACTAATGGAAGTTGAGAGGAAATCCAAAGCCAACTGGTTTGGTTGGTGTTTTCCGAGAGATGATCAAGGAATCTAGGTGGCTGGTTTTGATAAGACATTCAAAAACTGTATTATTTTTTAGGTAAAACCTTCAAGGATCTTCAGTAAAGGTTGAAGAAGGAATCAACCAAGTTGACCTTGAGTTAAAACAGATTCTGTAATAGCCGCAACATTGATCAAGGAGGGACCGCCAACTAATTTCCTCAGAGAAATAGCGTCTAAGATTGCAAAGCAATGCTTGAGAGGTGGAATTGCGCCCTAATCAAGCCATTACACAAACATTGATATTTATGGTTGATGTGTTTCTTTTAATTTGAGCTTTGAGTTATCTTACATATTATTAGTGTTAGATGTATTAAATTCAGTTTTGTGTCTAGCTTATAAGTACTTTGAAAAAGCTATGTTCATTTCTATAATCTCCTTTGACTTGTTTTCTAGAAACAACAGTAGATGATTCAATAAACATTCTGTTTTTACTTCAAGGAGATATTGTGCCTATTTGTGTTTTAGTGCAATTCCTAACTCATAGGGCTAGTAGGAATATTATTTAACACCCCAAGGTTCAAATGATATTCTGTGCAGTGATTTCTGTAAAATCTAATGTGATTTATAACTGAGTGAGGTTAAGTTCCCCAAGAGGAGCTATTGTGTATGGGATGATGGTGGAACTAAATGGAAGTACATAGGTTCTGCAGTAATTTTGGAAGTGAAACTTTTGCCTCCTTTTTCTCTCCTTAATTAGGCATAGTTAGTTTATGAGGAGTGATATGCTTTGCAGCCTAAAGCTTAGTTCTAACTTGTTTGGTGTCTTGTGTGGCCTAGTATTTCATGGAAGGTATCCAGCTGAATCTATGGGAAAATCTAAAACAAAAGATTGCAGCTTTCAATCCACAACCTCAAATTGGGTGAATCAAGAAAATTACGTTTACAAAGAAACACAACAAGGTTGAGTTCCACAGAGTATGGATAGAACAGTTAGTTTGAGTTCCATGGAGTATTCTAATTAATCATGCAAATTGTTGAAGTCTACTATCAAAAGAGATACTACTTATGTCTTTATCATTTTAAAGTATGCTGAACATACTCCTAGTTGATTCTCATTTTCAACTATGAAGTTGTTGACTATATCAGCAAAGTGGGCAATTCCTAAAGTTATTATAGATCTATGTTCTGCAAATGATGCATTTCACAAGTTAAATAATTTGCACCTAAAACTCAATGAACTATGAACTGTTAAAACTACATGAACATGGAAAGGGTGATGGCCTGACCTTACACTTTTGCTTGCTTGTAATGCATTGAATGATAATATTTTAGAATTAATGTTCAAGATAGCTTAAATCAAAAAGATCATTCCTTACATGCTTCCACTTATATATGATTCCATATTGGCGGAAAGGAACTATGTTTTCATGCCATGGCCAAAAAAATTATGCTAACTATGCTCATATAGTTTTAGATAATACGCATTAAGCATCAAAAGGATCAATCATTCTCACTATTTAGACCACAAACCTAGTAGGATTAACTATCCTCCAACAGATAAGAAATCATTCGGTTTTACTCAGTTCAAACTTCAAATTGCTAATAGCATAAAAACCCACAAACATCCACAACAGTATACATGGAAGCAATAGGGTGGTAATACCCTGTGTTACCAGCAAAGAAAAATGTAAACATATTTCACAGTTGACATGCTACCTACTACTACTGCCGAAATTGTGTTTTGTGCCTCAGCAACTTTTTTGCCCAAAAATCACAGAATAAAATGAACTCCAGGTTACATGGATGGTATGAAAGGTAAAGAAATTAAAACAAAACTTCACCTTGAGTAGACTCACTCTCTCTAACAGTTTACAATACAACAGCTCATACCGAGTTAGCTGAGTTACAACACACTTTGTGGTGCAGCTGTTACATTACCTTTTGGTGAAATTATCAACAATAATCAACAAGAGGACATAGTTTAGGGACCCACCTGCTCCGATTGCAGTCTGTACAAGCAAAATGGGTTGGACAAAATACCCTGTCATGGAAGAAGGGGAAAAATGAAACATACTTTTGGGTATGAAAAGCTTTGTTGGAGATAAGGTTCGGTTGAAAAAAGAAACCACAGTTTAAAATTTTTTCTTCCCTAAAACCTACAGCCGTTGTGCTTTATCAAAAAGATTCTTCCCCAAACAAAACCTACGGCAATTGTGCTTTATCAAAAAAATTCTTCCCCAAACAAAACCCAAATAGCCATTGATACCTATAATACTTGGAGATTCCTTTGAGTAGTTCAGAACTAATAGATGCAAAATACCAAGAACAAAAGAGCCTAACATAACCCTTCCCTCCACTCAACAATAGTAGGCGACCACAATAACAAATACAAACCACCACCGGAAAAAGCACCAAAACAACGTCTAGCCTCTCGACCACACAAAGCACAAACAACACCAATCGGAAAACCGAACATGCATAGCCAAGCTTAGGGTTTGTAGATTACCTATAAATGGGTTTGATCTTCACGATGTAAGTTGTGTCTACGCTTAAATCGTTGAGAGATGAGGGGCGGGGGGTGGCAAGGGTTTGATGAGAAATAAGTGCTTTTACACTGCTCCAAGACGTCGTTTTTGGGTCAGTTTGAGAGGGAGAAAAATAGCAAGACCAACGTTGGAACTCTAAAAGACACACCACCTCATAGCTGCATTAAATGATGAAGCGTGCGGTTGAAGGCAATGGCATACAAAGTAAATTTGCTGAAGGCATGAGCCGTTAATAGAGCAAAATCAGAGGGCAAAAAACTCAAAGAGGCCGTCCCACTCCCAATTGCTCTAGGCTCTTATTCTTAAGGGTTTTAGATTACTTGTGTCCATCTATGTATCTTAATTAACGAACTTAATAGAGGTTCCATTAAGAGCTTTTAATCCTTTTGCTACACATTAGGAGAGGGATTTGGCTTTTAGGAAGGTGGGAGGAGCATTAGGTTTAGGTGGGAGTGGATTGATTTTGGAGGAGCATTGGGTAAGGTTATTTATGTCCAAAATAAGGAGAGTGTGTGTTTTGTCATTTTGTTAAATCAATAGTAAAGACAATGGCAGTGTTCGGTTGGGAGTTTTGGGCTTGTTTTGGCCATGTTTTAGTTTTGCTTATATCATCATTTCCCTCATTTCTCTCTATCTCTTTCCATTTATTACACATGCTTACATCATCAAAACTAAATTAAATTAAACTAAACCTACTAACTAAACAAGGCTAATGCCATTTGAGCCCTTCTATTGGGACCAACGGAATAGTACCGATGGGGTACCGACGCCGTCGGTACCCCATCGGTCCCTTTAGATTTACGCATGCCATTTTCTTCAAAAAAGAAAAAATATTGGCCTTGTTCATTTCATAGTTTTAGTTTTAGTTTTGTAATCATTACTATCATTTCTCTCTCTATCTCTCTCCACTTATTACTCCTATCTCCAAAACTAAACTAAAATTACTAAACGAACAAGGCCAATGTATTTGTGACTAATTTTCCTACTAATTATCCCTTTGTCCATAAAGATAATCTACTAAAAAAATCTCCAATTTTCGTATAAAAAACCTACAAAACACTTCTTTGCATATCTCATATTTCTTGACATGGATTTGAAAGAACAAACTCAATTTTGATGCTCCCGATATTGGTGTGTGGATAATCAAGAAGATCTTAGTTTTGCAAATGATTTCAGTTACTAAAATCATGAAAATTTCAAATCACAAAATTAAGTGATTCCGTTTATTGTTTTTTAATTTTTTTCACCCCAAATTAAAATACTATTTCTAAAATTATAGTTAATTTTAGCTAATGAATTGCTAAATTTTTTGCAAAGCTAAGCGGAACCAAAAAGGCAAAAAGTACACCATTCAAAGGAAAAATTACTGAGTGGCTCGGAGATACCCTGGCCCCACACGAATTGGCTGAAACCACTGTATGCCGACTTTGGAAGGGGGTCCACCCACCTTATAGTCTACAAGGGGCCGTGCAAATAGATAATAACCCAAGGGTGGATGCTGTAAATAAAAGTGTGCCCACCCACTCTTTAAAGTCTACAAAGGGTCGTGCAAATAATGAATAATCCAGGGGTGGATTCTGTAAATAAAAGTATGTCTAAAACCCTGTTTGACATATATAATAGTGTAAAACTCCATGTATGCGCCTCAAAGCTCAAAACCTTTGGTAACAGAACACAAAGCTGAACCAGCTCGGCGACATCCACCGGCGGCTACGGTTGCCGGTAAGTCCTCGTCCTTCTGCAACATCGTCTTTTTCAATTCTGTTCTAGGGTTTATCCTTCAATTCCCTTAAATTCTTTAAAACCGATACTTATCACAGTAAAACCTATCTTTGTCTTGATCATAGTTTTTTCCCCTGATAAAAAACTGATTTTTTTAAGCTTACAATTTTGCTTTTTATTTGGGCGATCATGTATATGTACAAGCACACAGACACGTATGTATCTGCTTTGAAGCTTATTTAGTCTTTTTATGTGTCAATTAGCCAGACATGCTGGATAGCGAAGTGAAGGGAAAACATTTCGAAGAGTGAGAATTGATAAATTGAGTATTTTTATGCTAGTTCTAACGTTTTTTTTTTCTTGTGATAAGTGTATGGAAATTGTTCCATGAATTGCTTCTTCTTTTTTTTTGGTTTTTTTATTTATGAGGTTTTTGGGCTAGCTTACGCCCGCCTCGACTAATACCTGGGGACCAATCCCACCATACACTAGCAAGGGTGAAGGGTCCATAAGAGTTGATACTACCTAGGAGGTTTTGAACCTAAGACCTTAAGAGGGGGAGCAAGAATTTGGAAATTGTTGATTTGTTTCCAGTGGCTCCCCGCCATTTGAGTTTCTTTAAAAAGTAAAATTTGACCTTTTTTTATTATAATATTTGGAGTTATTTATAACTTGTCACGTCATATATGTGCCCTCAATGACATCAGTTGAGCCCGATGTTAATGGTACTTACATGCAACCATCGAGAGAGAGAATACTCATTGAGGTCTATTGGAAGAATTGTATTGGAAACTTTGTTTATTAATGAATATAAAAGGTCTGGTGTTATTCCCTGTGCAGAAAACAGTAATTATCCGAATTATTTTTTTGCTAAGGAGATTGTTTGTTGGAGTTCTATTTAATAGTTGACTTGGATTGGGTAAATTTATGGCTCTGTCACTTCTCCAGGAAGACGAGACCACGTCATTGATCGGTTTCCGTGATTGTGTTACTTGGGTTCCCTTGTCAGCCTTGTGAGATTACACGGGGATTGCTAAACCTTGTTTGGCATCTTAGCTCCCTAATGGTATGCTCATCTAGAATTGATTGATATGTTCCCTTTGGCATGGCAAGCTATTCTATGATACCCATACAAGAACGTTGCCTCTTTTGCTTTCAATAACACTGCAAGTGTCTTTCTTTAGCTTGGCAGCCTCGGCCTAATGGCTCTCCTCTTGAGCATTTCCAACCTACATATCAGTCACTTATCTCCTGTAACAACTTGGTGCTAGCCTAGATCAGCCCCAGGTGCCAGAAGGTTGGTGTTTTGGGCATGGAGCATCTGAATGCAGCTCTATGACACTCGTGGATGTCTTATAGTGTAGAGTTACAATTGAATTTTCACCAAGGCACTTGTGCCCCTCTGTCAAAAGACTTGGACTTTGTTCAGTCTTTTGAGGGATCTCCACTAGATAACTCAATATGCAAACTAAATCACTTGGTGTGCTCCATACCTGCAGAAGATGCCCTAATACCTTTGCAGCACTGAGCCCTCAGAGGCTCAAGGAATATACGCACCCTGTGCTCGCATTCCTAAGTAGCTCCATGTCCCTTGTTCTACCCTTGTGCATATGCTCTCTGCACCAGGGCGGGTTATCCTCCATGGGTTGACCCTCTTTATACAGTTCACCTCCATCTTTGTTTCCAAATTCTAGCAAAGTATCCTGCTCCGGGAGCTATTTAGGTTCTAGTTTACTTCAGGATGGAAACAAGGTGGCTGTGGCATGGGTGATTTGATTATTGCCCCTTGCCTGGCTAAGCAGATCATTTCTCAGGCTTGAGAAGTTGTGACCCACAGTCCCAATCCCTACTAGACACTCCTGCAGTGATTAATATCTTAGATTGACTTCTTCAAGGTCTAAAGGAAGTTTTTTTTTTTGGCTCATCGGTTTTTTAGATGACATCATCCATCCTTGATGCAATTCTTGAATTTTGTGGAGTCTTTCAAGCGCTGGAGTTACTTTTGATCAAAGTGTGCAGTGCTTTGATTACCTATTTTCCTTTCATGTATAGGTGACACCCCTTGGTGCCTTTCTGGTTAATGATAACACTTATTTTCCAGAGGTGGAATTTTATGTTGATTTAGTTGATTAATATGGATTATGGATAGCAGATGCGGGTAAAAGGTGCTTCAGAAGTTCTATTGGCTAATTGTGTCGAGTTTTTCTTTTACACGTTTGTACTTGCAGCCTCTATTGGTTCATTTATTTATGGGGAACTCTTCCGACTTTTTACAGGTGAATATCGCCGTTCGGGATTAGCATTCATGTAGTTGTTTTTTATTTTTATTGAAGCAGTTGTCTGTTCCCGCAGTAGAACATATCACAACAATGGATCTGAAATTCAAGGGAACTAAATGGGTTGGCAACATATACCATAAATTTGAGGCTATATGCCATGAAGTTGATGATTTTGTGAGCCAGGTAGGATTTTCTTGTCTCTTATCTTTTCCCACCTCCAATTGAAACTTCATTTAAGTTGCTAAATCTGCTTGTCCATGCTCCTGTTATATTTTCACCCTGCTTTCTTTGTCATATTATAAGAGAGCCTGCTTTATTGTTACCCTGCTTTCTTTGTCATATTATAAGAATTGCAAGATGTGTCTAGATGAGTGTATATATTGTTTCTTGACATTTCTTGTCATCTAACTTCGGAAACAAGAGTGAAATATGTTTTCCTGATCTTTTAAAGTGAGGAACTTACTAATCTGAAGTGTTCTGTTGTACAGGATACGGTTAAATATGTTGAGAACCAGGTGCAGACAGTTGGGGACAGTGTGAAAAGATTTTATGCTGATGTCGTGCAAGACTTAATTCCTACTTCTGTGGCAAAACCTGGAAAACGTGAAGCTCAAGCAGTGTGTGTGACCCAGAATAATATCATTGAGACCCAGTTTAGGTCAATGATAGCTTTTGAAGAAAATCCTGCACATAACAATATCAACCAAACCTCTGTGGAGGAGTATCCAATTAATGCGTTAAAGAACACTTGTGAACATTTGATCCATCCACCTTCTGCTGATCGGGTTATATTTGCAGAGTCTGACTTATGTTTGGGTCCAGAAGTTAATGCGTTGAAGGATAAGAAGTTCGATATTGTCCCTGAAGAAAAAGTTACAAAGGAGGAGTTGGTAGATAAGGAGTCCGACATTGTTATTGAAGCAAATGACACAGAAGAGGGGGTGATGGATGAAAATTCTCATGTGATTGTTGAAGAAAATGGCACAAAGGAGGAGGAACCATCTCAGCAGGAGGAGTTTGAGTTAATCGGTACTGAAAACAAGAATTTGAATGACGAGCTATTATTGAGTGAGTCCATGGATGAAAAGAATGGGATTCAGCCTGAAGTTCCGACAGAAACTCGGCTTTGTAGTATCCGAAAGGGAAAAGTAGCTTCTATTAGCTTTATAGATGATGTTGAGTGTGTTTCTGATATTTCCAGCATGTTGACTCGTTCTGAAATGGGCTCATCAGTTATTTCATGTGAGAGTAGGTTACCAGAGGCTGGACTTAATTCAACCAGTAGTTCCCTGTCTATGGGAACTTATGGTATGTCAGAATTTTGGGATGAAAATTCCATTGCAGGTGTTTCTGATCTCTCAGACGCACTATCGTCCTCTCATTCATTTCCAGTTTTATTCAGTGACAACAAGGTTGCGGATGTGGAGCTTACTTTCTCTGGCAGTCCGCTGTCATTGGAATCAAAAGGTGGGTGCTTCCTATGTTCGAGTAATGGAAGTAACTGATTGTTATTTCTTTTAATTTACTTTCTTTTGCCATATGTAGACACCTCCACAACTGAAGAGGCTGCTTCTCTAGCTGGATCATCTGCAAATACACATGAATATTGCCAGGAGTGTGCTCATTTGGAGGTTCTAATGTCTTCCTTGAAAATTGGTACGGCAGTGAAAAATTCACCAAGGGACACTTACGTTATTTCCTTGGTTTATTACTGTTTTACTTTGGTGCCTGTGATACTATTAAGGATACCATCATTTAATGTACCACTTTTAACTGTAGTGAACTTTTCGTTGTTTTAAATTGTTAACCAAAAGTGTATTTTGCTACTTCCATTGTGGCTGGCTCATTACTCCAACGTGCTGCTATTCTAAGAGAGGCAAGGCACGGACTTGTTATCCTAGCGAAAATCATAGTTAAATAAGATTTCAGTTATTTACCATAGAACCTTTCTTACGCTCTGTACACGTCGTTCCTTTTACCACCAGCTTATTTTCTCAACGGACTGTCTTGTGGTTATTCATCCCACACTGCATGTCACTGCAAGTAAAACAAAAGCATTGTCCCCTCCTCCCCTGCCAATCAAAATTTTATCTGTAGTCTTATAAGGAGTACAAAGCAGATTAGAAATTTATAGGCTCGTGTGAGTCGGAAGCAAAAAGTATCTATGGACATCATGGCTTGGAAACCGAATGCCTTTCGATCAAAATTGGGTACGAATAGGATGAAACTGTTTTCTCTTTGTGTTCCTTCCTGTGTATGCTACTGTAGTACACTAGTATGGTATTAACATAAAGCATAGGACATCTTTACTCGAGTTTTCATCTTTAGTTCTTGTTATTACTGTTTGTTGTTTCCAAGTATGTTTGTGATAAAATCTTCATTTCAACAGAAACTTTTGTTGTCCGTGTCTCTAATGTTTTGGTGGCATTTTCGGTTTTATTTGAATATGTTAACTGATAGCTGATGTTGAAGGCTTGTGGACAGGAGAGGCAGATAACTGCAGAGACGATATCACAGATCCTAGTATGGAAACCATCGAATTGTCTGAAACGGCAAAGCCTGATGAGTCTTGTGTCGTTCTAGACCATAAGTTACTCTATGGTGACTCTTGTAGAGCACAAAGACGAAGATCATACAAGGTAACTCCAATTCTTCTCTGCCCAAAAAGGGAAAAATAAAAAAGAAAAAGTTTGGACAAACACGAACAGGAAACCTTAGTTGAGAAAGTAAATTCTACGATCTCAATAAATTTTATGCCACTTATGACTGCATCATGTTGTTGAATTGGTTTCGTGTAATGTGTTAATTTCCATTACAGAATTACCTCCAGAATCCTATATGCTCATCCAACAATGTTGATACAATCTTTGTCTTCATTCCTCCAACAAGCTTGTTCTTATATTGTTCAAATGACAGGCCTACTGAATCTCCTTTTGTTTTGTGGTATTAGAAAATCCTACAAGATGCTTTTGCTTCGAAAAAGAGGATAAGAAAAGAGTACGAGCAGCTGGGAATTTTATATGGAGACATTGACATCGAGTCAATCCAGCAACGACCGCCGAATCTTTTGCCCCCCTATTCCATGTTGGACTCGAAGAAATCATCATCTCAGGAAACATGGGACCCTGAATGGGAGCTTCTGTAAATACAAGTCCCCTCGTTAGATTTCGCACTACTGAACTGATTATGCTGTGTATCTAATTTATGCAGATGGAAGTGATGAAGATGAAGTCAGGTTTTTGTATATTTATAAATTATGCCCTAAACATCCGTTTAATAATATACGCGGTTGCTAAACCACGAGTGGTGTAATTGTCTGCTTTATAGATAGGCTGAACACTTTCAGTGGCGTAGCCAGAAATTGAACTCGGTGGGCGCATCATTAAACATGTTCTTAGAATTTCTATCTTTTACATCTAGTGACTATTGTATCACACAAAAAATAAACTTAAAACGCAAATTTTGCTACAATCTTGTATATAACGGGTCTTTATGTTAAACGGAACCGGGGGAGGTGTTGCGCAGTCCGTTTCAGTGCTGTGCCGGCATCGTTTTGATGATTGTAGACGTTCACCGCGTAGAACTCGTCGAATACTACAAGTGTACCAAAACTTAACTTGATCGGATATCGTTAAATGCCTCATCTGAACACAAATAATGTGTAAAAAAAATGACGAGAGCTGTATTTGATTTGGATTTAGTTGTCAAATTAAATACACCATAAATTCCAAATCAAAATTTAAACGACTTAACTACTCCGTTTTACTATCTCGTTTTCAACCTTAGAAAAAGAAGAAGAAGAAGTTAACTCCACAATATTTAGTAGTTGAGAGATGCACATAAATAAATTCATGAGTTATGAATGAAAAACCCTAAAAAAAGAAGGAATTATTACATCTAGGTCTAGAAAAGAAGTGTCTAATTACCACTAAGGTAAGTCATTTTTTTTAATTACTACGAAGGTAAGTCATTTTTTTTTAATTACCACTAAGGTAAGTCACTCTCTTTTTTGGAGTTTAGGTTTATGGTGCACTTTTCTATTATAGGATTTTAGTGGTTTACACATTTTTATAGACTATCCTAGGATTTTAGGCACTTTCATAGGGTACCCTAGTCATAGAGATACCCTAGAGTTTAGGTTTAGAGTGCATTTTCCTATTATAGGATTTTAGTAGTTTAGACATTTTCATAGAGTATCTAGTGTCCTAGGGGCCAACCCGACATCGACCAGCTGAGACTCCCGTGCAATAGGAGCGGATTTTAGGCACTTTTATAGATACCCTAGTAATAGGAATACCCTAGAGAACGGAACAGTGAAGTACTGGCCTGTACTTGGGCGGTGCTTTTTTAGTTTTTCCCTAGAACTATCCATAAATATGGTTAGGAAGTTGTACCGGCCGGGAATTGACCTAGAAAAGAAAAGAAAAGAAAGAAAGTGGGGTGGACTTAGAGTTCTTGTAGTGACCTTAATTGTGAATTCTCTAATATCTTGATTTGGGATCAGAATTGTTAATTTATCAAAATATTGAGTATATTATTGTCATCGGAGATAGATATACATTTTGAGACAAATTTGTGTTCAAGACCTTAATATATATATAGGAAGAACAATAAATTGCAACTGGTTGCCTTCTGTGCTTTACTCCCACTTCTCAAGTTTCATTTCCTCTCTCTCTCTCTCTCTCTCTCTCTACCAAAGTTAGGAAGAAACATGAAGACTGCAATGTTGAGATCGATCCGGGCATCTCTCAAAAGAGCCAACAATTCCGCCTCGTCACCATCGCCTCAACTACTCCGCCGCAGCTACTCATCGGAATCGGCCCCTGAGCGGAAAGTCGCCGTCTTGGGTGCCGCCGGCGGCATCGGTCAGCCGCTCGCACTCCTCATGAAGCTCAACCCTCTCGTCTCTCATCTCTCTCTTTACGATATAGCCGGCACACCCGGCGTCGCCGCCGATGTCAGCCATATCAACACGAGATCTGAGGTCCTTTTTTTTTTGTAATTTTGTTTTGTGTTTTGAACGAGGATATCTTGGTCAATTGTGATGTTCTTTCGTTACGTTTTGATGTGCGACATTTTTTTTTTCCATTCTAAAATCCTATCTTAATTTGTGTTTGCATTTGGGTAGTTTGGTCAATATTTGTTCTTTCCTTAGGCTTCGATGTGTAACCCCCCTTTTTGGTTCTAAAACCCTGTGTTGATTTGTTCCAAATACGTGCACTTGTGTGTCGACATAGAGCTTTTAGATCTGTTATGATAGAATACGAAAAGTTAAAACCGAAAACAAAGTAATCACATGATAAGTTACAAGATTAGGTGGTTTGGTTTGAGTCTAGCTTCATGCACAAGGATCGGCCTTTATTTCACAGTTAATGTGTTCAGTTAAGAAACAGTAGAACTAACCACATTTGGTAATCACATTCTGAATAACATGTGAGTTGTCTTTAGTACGTTGGTAGAATGGCCCCACTCAGGGTTACATGAATCGTCCATCGTTGGGATAGATGGAACCAGAATGTGGTTGCTGTATACCATCCCCTTCAAAATGCGGTATCGTGGGGTAGGCTTCGCTGGATCATTTGTTCGGAATGAACTAACCAAACCCAAAAACATTTTTGGGACGACACCGTACTTTTTTTTTTTTTTAAAATTTTTTTATCAAAGCATTAATAATACTTATTGAAGCATTAATATGATTAGCTTATGAGGGCCTTTTTGCCGTATGAGAGTGTATTTAACTGTTTGTCATATGTGTTCCATGTTTATAATCAGATCACCAGAATCCCCTTTCCAGTCCGCGAGGGATTCCCTGTTGGGACTGTTTGATCTGGATTGCATTTTTTTGTAACACTTATAGTGACTTGTGGTAACACTGGCCCCACCTCTCATGATTTTATACGATGGAGGAATGACAACTCACGTGGTAATCCTAATCATGGTCACCAATTGTGGTAACTGTAGCATTACTCATTAAGAAAACACCACCCGCATGATAATTCTTAAGAAATCCTGTAGCTCATTGAGATGGCATAGTTGTCTGTGACTGGCAGGTGAAATTGTTACGAAAGAGGAGAATATGATGAGCCAGGAATTTGTTTAATTATCTCTACATCCCAATACCCTTTAGAAATGCAAGAGCCTACATAAGAATCAGGTCAAATCATCCTCTATTAGTCTATAATTATGAAGTAATGTAGCTTTGTCCTATTTCGGAACAAATTGCCTGCCGAGGAAAAATGTATACTGTCTAGTCCTATTTTCGGAATTTGTTTCCCACGAAGAAAAAACGTACGGCAAGGTGTTTGTTGAGTGAGACAGATGTTTCTCTGCTTTGTAGGGTCAAAATTTATACAATGAAATGGTAATTTTCACGTTTTAGGTGTAATAAGAAATTTTTACTTCAGATGTTTTATTATGGTCTTTCAAGGGCAAAAATCTTATGGTGCTTTGGGGATATAAGTTTAGAAATTGGTCTCCCCAAACAACGAATGCTAAGAAAACTTTGATATTCGCCCGTGATGGGGTTGTGCAGGTCGCAAATGAGTATAACCATTATTCGGGTTGTATTTGAGACACTGCTCACAACAATGCCTAACTTCATGGCCGATTTCCATACTTGCTTATATGTCTTTGTGTACTAGAGCAACAGATGTTAATTTGGCCTTACCCTTATGGATTTCCTTAAAGTTCAAAATGATTTTCTCTTGTCTTCAACTTGTTAACATGGCCTTCTTTTGTTTCTCTGGTTAGGTTGCGGGGTTTGTTGGTGAAGAGCAGCTAGGGAAAGCTTTGGAGGGATCTGACATAGTCATCATTCCGGCTGGTGTTCCAAGAAAACCTGGCATGACTCGAGATGATCTCTTTAACATCAATGCAGGCATTGTCAAATCCTTGTGCACTGCAATTGCTAAGTATTGCCCAAATGTGAGTCTCCTGATTTCCATGTTGAGTGTATCCTATGATAGTTTTGTGATTTGCATTTTGGATTCTTGTTATCAGGCACTTGTTAACATGATTAGCAACCCTGTTAATTCAACTGTTCCAATTGCTGCTGAAGTCTTCAAGAAAGCAGGGACATATGATGAAAAGAAGCTGTTTGGTGTAACCACGCTTGATGTGGTTAGGGCTAAGACTTTCTATGCTGGGAAGGCAAAAGTTCCAGTTGAGGGTATTACTCACTACCCGCTTATAGAACAGTTGTAATTTTTAGTCATCGACTTTATGGAAAACATACATACAATTTTCACCACGTAGAGACTGCTTTTGGGCTCATCTGTTTATTTGTTCCAGGGGTTAATGTACCAGTCGTTGGTGGCCATGCTGGCATAACCATTCTCCCATTGTTTTCACAGGTACCACCTTTCTTTGCTCTATAGTAGCCCGACTCTCCTAATTATTTGAAGCTTTTGACTGCCAGTTTGCCATGTTCTAGCTATGTAACATGAACTCGGGTGTGGCCGTGTGGGTGCTGTGTGTTGGTGTATGACTAGGTTCGGACACATCAAATATTGGAAGTTTTACATGAATTATAGGAAAAAACTATAATAAGGAAACAATATTTGTTATAGGAATTTTTTTTTAAAATTATCTGAAAAACTACTCCAGTAATTAGCAAACAGTGTTTTACATAAGCGAGTTTGTTCATGATAATGTAATATTATCACATACTATGGTGCGATTATGATATCAAGTTATTGGCATTGGGCAATGCAAAGACTAAGAATACATTGACTTTACAATAATTTTACCGTGTTGAAAGTGACTAGTACAAGCTTTATTTTTTTTCTTGAAAAACTACAAAATAGAAAGCTCAATTATCAGTTGTAAAATCTATTTGCAATGATTTCTGTTCATACTTTACTCATCTCATGTCTTGATGTGTAATACTCCCTGCGTTCCATTTTAATAGTCCATTATCACTATTACGGAACTATCGAATAAGTGTCTACATTTTTCAATCTAAAAACATTTTGTATATGCAATATTGGTCTTATTTGATAGATCTTAATTAGTTTTATTATATACAAATTTTAAAATTATTTAAAACATCCTAAATTGTGAGATATAGAAGATTTTGTAAGTGGCACGTATGCTGAATATAGACCCTTGAATTGGAACAGAGGGAGTATTTTACTCCAAAAAACAGAAGAACTTGTTTAGGATAGCATTCCTCCTATCTTTTATGCTTATATACGTTTAATTGCTCATAGGCCACACCAAAAGCCAATAACCTCTCTGGTGAAGATCTTATGGCTCTAACGAAACGAACACAAGATGGAGGGACAGAAGTTGTGGAAGCAAAAGCTGGGAAGGGTTCTGCAACACTCTCCATGGCGTAAGTTGGGCTGATACTCGAACTTATTGTTTATCTGGATTTTGAACACTTTCGAATGTTGTAGGGTTGTGTTAGGAATCAAAGTTGATATTTTGTTTGATGAAGTGGTTTTCATGGCCTTTTCATCCAGAATTTAACCAGTTTGTTAGATGTTTTGTACTAATCTTCTTATGGATGATTGTAAAGGTTAAAAGACTTGTTCTGTGCTACTTTATAAGTTTTAACGTACTCACGTAAGTTTGAGCTTCCAAGAGACATAGAACTTCATCATGGATATATGCTGATTAGTGACTGCTGACTTGTGGTAGCTTTGCTATTCAAAAATAGACTTGTGGAAGCTTTGTGGAAATGTCTCTCACTTGCATATTTCGCTTTTGTTTTGCTGATAAACATGCTATTCTTTTGTGGATTTGCATGCATTGTTGAAAGTTTTATTAGCCTTGCTCCGTTTTAAATTTTAACTACTGCCATGTGCTTTTTCTAAAAGATGTATGTGTATGTTTGGTCTCGTATTTAATTTGTCAAAAAGGCAGGATAGTTGGTTCCTGAATTTATGTGGGCAAATTGCATGTCTTCATGCTGTTCATGCTGGTTTTTTTTTTTTTTTTTAATATGTTGTTTTGAGATTGTGGTTAAAATTTGTGTTTATCCTCTGGATATCAGATATATGTATGAAGGCAGATCTAGATCTGTTGGCTTCGCATTGCTGACTCTCTAGATAATTTCTCGTTTTGCATGATATTCTATCTTGTATATATTTCCATGTGGTATGCTAGAGTTAGATTATAGTGATCATTACTCATTAGAATTTCTAGAATTTGGCAAGTGATTAATGATTATTGTGTTTCATGTAGCTATGCTGGAGCAATCTTTGCTGATGCTTGCTTGAAGGGTCTAAATGGGGGTCCGGATGTTGTAGAATGTTCATACGTGCAGTCGAGCATCACAGAACTGCCTTTCTTTGCTTCTAAGGTGACAGATCTTAGTTATACTATGGTGCTTTTAATTTTGCTTTACTAAAAAGGGTCTTGTTAACGTGTGCCCAATGGGCACACAATAAGCACACAAACAAACAAAAACAACACACACTCCAACACACCTACACTTTTCAATACACTTTCACATATCCATATACACTTTTCACACATTTCAATACACTTAACCTGTGCCTATTGGGCACACGTTAGCATTTTCCTAAAATAGTCTCCACCTTGTTTTCCATTTTTTGCACCATTCTTGCAACACCCCGACTTTCTATAACAAATAAAACAACAAAAAGAATTATAAAATAGAGTTAACTTTTGGTAACCCGCTGACCGTTAGGATTAGGAAATACGTATATTTTTGTGTGGGTTAAAGCTTATAGAATAAAATAGCGTAATTTTTGGTATGCGTGAAATTTTCAAGAATATTTTCCAATATCATTTCGATGCTGTTAACGGCATTGGAACATGAGAATATAGCACGAGTCGCCGCGAGGCGACTAGTCTTGGGCTCCAAGTAAGGTTTTTTTCTGGAAGCTAGGAGAGGTGGCACTCAATTAATAGGTAACAATTAATAAGAGAGATTCTTAGATTTAACTAGATTATGTGAGATATTCTTATATTTTAGGAAATAATGACGGGATGGTTCTGGACGTGGGGGAGTCTTGGTATAAATAGGGGATGCCGATTAGTCACCCACATCACACACCCACATCACACACCTCCACATGAAACAAAGAGAGAGAAGGGAGAATTAGGGAACAAAGAAGGGAAAGAGAGGAAAATATATACCCAGGTTGCTAGGTGAGTTCACTTGCCCAATTCCCATATTTTCTCACTGCCACACGTGCATTTGTATCCTATATTCCTCTACAAATTCAAACCCAGCAAGTAGGAGGATGACTCTAAATACTCCGTTAAAATTAATCTCTGAATATATTATTCAGGACCGACTCAATTCATAAATTAACAAAATCATAGTATATCCTTAAAAGAAAATTATTATGGGATTGGTTTATGGCTAAATATGTACCGAGCTACTCACATAGCATATGGCTTGGCTTGACTCGCTTTGTAGTCGGACCAAACTTGAGCTCAAACTTTAGGTTCGTTTAGTGATATCCTGTTAAGCATTTTAATAATTTGGATACACTTAATATTATTATCGCTTGAAATGGTGAATAAGGAAGCCAAGCGGAAAAGAAATATATGTATAATACATTGACGAAATGGGATCACGTAAAAATTAACTCACTCAAAAGTTGGAAGTTAGTTGTTGGTAATTAGAAATTATACCAAACCTACAACTAATCCTCATGACAAAAGTCCATCTTGAAACATAATTTTGATTAGTATGATTTTCTTAGCTCCCATACTTATTTAATTAGAGCATTCCCGGGTTTAATGAGGTCCATGAGGATAATAGAGTGATTAAATAACTTAACCACAAATTTCATCTTTCTAATTTTTAATGTGTGATTCTAGGATCTGGTACATCTCGGTAAATTTTACGATAAGATTTGGACCGCAAAAAGGTGAGTTATGAATTATCTCTATTACATGAGGTTTTTCGAAAAAATTTATGTTCCTACAAAATTATGATTATTTATATATGAAATTATTTTAAAGAAAGTATACCATGGAATTCTAATGTTTTGCTCAGTTTTTGAAAAAAAAAAATAGTATTATCAATGCATCCGGACGATGCCCCTGAAATATGGGGGACGTTAAAGATACCAGTCGGAATGGTGTTATAAGGGTAGAATGGATAGGGGCACGGCCTGGTGTCCAACTGAATTGATCAATTCACTTTATGCGCATTGGGGGTCGCTCTCTCATATCTGGCACAGAAATCGTTTGATGGTATATCGTATATGTTTATGGCATGTTATGTTATATACAAGCGTATTTGTGAATTTTGGTTACAGTTGAAGCCATGAAAAATTGATCATGCCATTATTTTTGACAAAAATGTTTTTTTTTTTTTTAAATTAAAAAATTCCATGATAAATCATGTAAATCTGATAATTCATAATCTCACACAAGCGGTGGCTTATGTCGTGGAAATCTTTCCCTTTTCAAGATATCGGAATTAGAAGGGGATGGGCCAAGTACTTACATATGTTAAGCTTTATGATCATGTAAGGAATAAGGGAGAATGTAACCATGCGGCCGTTACCATAGTTAATAAAGGACTTTATTAAATCGAGTTTGCTTCGGCTAATGTTAAGTTATTTCTATTTTTTTTAAAAAGAAGGTAAAAAAGAAAGAAAGAAAGAGTAAGGATAGAGGCCTTTTGGTGAGATGGACTCACTGGCCGGTCACGATATTCAAATTCGCTGGATTTGGGTCGTGACAATTCCTATATGCAAAAATGGGGTTCTCATGTTTACTTGCTTGTTTAATTTGTGAAATCCAATTTGTTATTTTCTCGTCACCATTAGTTCAATAATATACGGATTCAAATGTGGAATGAACCTAAAGATCATCCCACTGTATCTACCATCACCTTGATGATAGATTTGCTATACTTTGGTTACTTATTCCTCATCAATAAACATCTCACATTGTGTTCTATATATTTTCTCTAGTTCCTGCATCTAATGCAAACAAATTATCCAACACCTCCCTTCACCAAACAGCATCACCTTCTTTCACCGACCACCATCACCTTTTCTCCATCACCAAAAAAACATAGCATAACCATCTACACCACCAAAATGAAACTTCCATGCCTCCTTACCATCTACACCACCCAAATGAAACTTCCATGCCTCCTCTTTGATCTCACCACACACACACACACACAGCACCACCAGCAGTGGCAGATTTATGTAGGTGGTAGTAGATTGATTGGAAAGTAGAAAGAGCTTCGAAAGGGAGTCATGCATATGATGGTGGTTTGTAGCTGATGTAGATTGAGGCTGGGGTGGAGAAAGTTAGAGATTGGATTGCAGGGTTTCATGAAAGTTGGTGTCTTGGTGATACGATAATTGTGTATTTTATGGTTCACCCAACATGGACAAAGGGCTGGCGGAGGATGTTGAAGTGGAACACATATTTGGTGTCGAACATGATGGTGTTTTTGTAGTCTGGATTTTAACCACCAAGGCACTTGGCAATGTGATAAATGTCGCATTGTCGTCTATCAACCCATGAGTGAATGGCCACTATCAAGTTCATCATATTAAAGTGCTCCCTTGGCAAGCATAGGGATGCATTATGGCCTATGGGGGCTCGAGGTTGTAGGAAATTTGCTGTGCATGTAAATTCCTCTTTTAAATTGGGTTTCATCGTTCTTGTGCTTGAAAGAGCTTGTTAATGGTGTCATTATTATTTTCAGTACCTTTGATCATGATCTAAAGTGACTGCTACGGCTTGTCTGCAGGTGAGGCTTGGGAAGAATGGCGTTGAGGAAGTTCTAGGCTTGGGGCCTCTTTCAGACTTTGAAAAACAAGGATTGGAAAGCCTCCTACCAGAGCTCAAATCCTCTATTGAGAAGGGAATCACCTTTGCCAACCAGGGTTAATGCTGAATTGCATATGTACATCCCTGTGCTACGAGCCAAACAATTTTGCATTTTTTGTTCACTGAGTGTTGTATCCTTAGGAGTTTTTGTTGCTGCTAGAGGGACCAGTTTTGCTGTTCCGAGAAAGAGTAGGCTGAATTTAGACATTGTTATTTCCCCAATAATACCCATTGAGATGCAATGGAAAAATTAACATTACATGACATTTCTTCCATTCTTCAAGATTTCATCGCAAAAATCCCATTGTCGGTAATTAAAATTGGTTTTTATCGAACAATAGAATAAAAGAGATTTAACTCTGAACGAAAATCATAAATGCAAACGTATTAGATAAACATGCAATAAAAACTAAACAAATCCTGATACATTATGGACAAAGCATCACCACCTCAAATGAGCCAAATTGTTCTATTTCTTGTCCACTTTAAGTTAATGCAATGAGAATCTACCGCGAATTCAACTGAAAATCCTAGCAGTTCCTGGAAATTTACACAGGCTACACAATGTTTCCCACCGCCATCATATCCAATTTTTGATCTGAACAGTGTTATGCAAAAATGATACAGAAACAGAAGCCAAACAGGACGGGTTCTAAGACTTTCAATGGCAAGCATGTTTCTGCACCCAGCTTGTAAGGCAGATCGTAGAGTTCTCCAACACACCCAGCTTGAAAGGCAAACTGTAGAGTTCTCCAAAACACTGTAATCTGAGCAAGGAGAATAAGCTCTCTCAAAAACTGGAAGATGAGTGCCAACGTATATTGACATCTGCCTAAGATAAATCCTGCGAAATTCACCAAAATATACATCAATATCATATCTACGGCAGCCCAGGAAATTCACAAATCAGAGTAAATAAAAGAACTAATCAAATCAACTTTAAGACGGCGAACAATAAACCCACAGATAGAAACACTTTTGACATCAGTTTTCCCAACGGTTCAAATCCAACTAGAGTTTTGATGGTATGGGGGATCATTTGCTGACAAAGCTACCATGATGCGTTAAAGTTCTACCAAAGAGGTAATAGAGTGAACTTTGTTTTACTGGCTTTATTAATAATTATATAAAGGTGCCAAATAATGGGCACAACTCTAATAAACTCAGCGTATAACCAGCTGCTGACCTTGTGAACTGTAAACACAAGTGCAAATGAATTTTTACATATCAGGTGAAGAAGGCGATGAGGGCTAGTATAATCAGAAGAGGAATAGCTAATTTGTGGTTAGGAACATCACAATGGAGTCAAAATTAAGAAGTAATACGAGTTGGGGTCAAATATTTACCCTTAGGGTAATCACAGCAGCATTTGCATTCACGCCCGCTTACACACGTTCTCTCTTGCCTTGCCAAAACTACTTAGGGGGTGTTCCACTAACAAAAAACTGTTTTTTCCAAAAACCGAGACAAGTCATTCTCTCACAATACATCACATAGAAAACCGTGAAAAACCACCCTAGTGGAACACCCCCTAATGATCAATAAACTTGCCGTAGGCAAGAATCTCTTGCACAGAGATTCATGCAAGAGATTCACTAGTGCAAGACATATTTCCATGAGCAGGAGAAATGTAGAAAAAATTATCATGATCATGAGAAGGAAACCAAATTTCTGTATACAGACCCAAAACTCCAACTGTGTGACCAAGAAATTCTGTCAACTTTGACAAGAAAAGAAAAGAAGACCCACCAACAGAAAGACTCTACTTTGGGTGTACAGTCATGGATAATTATACTAGTGCCTGGCAGTTCATCAATCCGATATTAAACTCGGTGTATAACCAGCTTCTGACCTCATGAACTGGAAACATAAGTGAATTACCAAATACTATATGATTTGCCCTAAGGGCTATCACAGAAGTGTCACATTCACAACTAATTTTATTTTTCAATCCAAATATTCTCTCTCTGCCTCACCAAACTACTAATTATTGCAGAGAGATTCAGGAGCACTGATGATGATTATTTTCAAGTACAAAAATGGTCATATTTTATGAGAAGAAAACCAAATTTCGGCATGAAGTCACAAAACTGCAACTTCATCGCTGAGAAATCCTGTTAATTTTAACAAAGAAAGATAAAAAAAAATGCCCACCACCAGAAAGACTGTACTTTGGTTTACGGCCAATCGGCCATGGTCATTATATAGTGCTTGGCAGTTCATCAAGCCAATCATACCACTTCAAGGTTAAAGGTGTTTTACCAAACTTTCTCACAAGCCAATAATCCCAGTGCTATTTGGTTGTGAATTTTCTTCCATGGGAACAACACAGACACCAATAAACTTCTAACTGTGGTTAATGATGGAACAATCATAAAATTAATAAACCAAAAAATAGAGTTCGAATGGTACTATTAGAAAAACCATTTGAGAAAAGAAGATGATCGAGTATCCACAACAGTAATATCTACCTCAACTGATCCAATCAAGTCCTAGATGAATGCCCTGCATCTGATCCATTTGCGGATGAACTATCGCTATCGGAATCTGCAAAGTGTAATATCAAATTCAATCAATAAACCACCTTACGATCAACCAGTAACCCTTAAATGGCAGTTTAACATGAATACTGTGGCAAAAACCGCCTTCACTAGAAACATACAACAACATATGTTAACAAGACAAAGACAAAAAAAAAAAAAAAAAACTTTACCACTTGAAGAAGAATCAGAGTCGCTACTAGAACTGCTAGAACTACTTGACCCACTAACGTTTTCCCCTGGCCTTTCTCCTTGAGCAGGAGAAGTAGCAGCATTCTTTTCATCTGGTCAAATTACAGTGGAATAAAAAACACATTAGCACAAAACAAGTAGAATTCAATTTAGACCAGCATATGAAAATAAACAAATAAATGGTCAGTAATCCTTGTGTTTCCCACACTCACCTGTTTTAGATTCTTTTGGTGCATCCACACTGCCTGGAGCTGGATTCTGCAATAAATAAAAATGATTTATTGATTAGTCAACTGCGTTTTAATCAAGATGGAATAAAAGTTACAAACTTACAATAAAACAACATTACCGTTGGTGGGACAGCAGGTGTGGCTTCTGCTCTTCGTTGCAGAGCAAGTTCAGCCTTCCTTTTAATCTTACTCAAAGACTTCTTGTAATTGGTCACAAACCTATCAAGTTCCCAAAGTGTCTCCGCATCAACATTGTCAATATCCACTTCAATTTCATCATCACGTTGAGACAGCGCCGAACTCCTCTTCTTAATGATCTGGACAATGCTGTCCAGTTTCTCCGAGGGTAAACTCTGAAGGTGTGTGCTAAGCCGTTGCTTCTCGTCATAAGTCATGTCCCTTTTATGGGGATCATTTGCTTTAGGCTTTTTCGGAAGCGGAGTCCTGCCTGATGGAGCCTTGGGTTTTCTTTGGGAATCAATAGTCATGGTCATTGATTCTGCCCTCTCCAAAGTCCTCGTATCAAAAGAAAAGTGATGTGGGGGAACAGGAGGAGGGTGGTGAGCCTTTCTTGAAGTAGGACTAAGCAAACCCAAATCATGAACAAGTTCAAAACTCCAATCAAGACTTTCTGCCTCAATAGCTGCCCATTTCTCCTCGAAAATGTTTAACAACTGCTCTGCCATAACGTGGACATCCTGTCCCTTCGGATTATAGGTCATGGCATTATGGAATGTAAGCCTCACATCCTCTGCAAACTCCCTCGGAGTCTTGTACCAATTCTTCCCTAATTTACTTTTAACAGTACCCAAATCCATTGGGTGCTTAATTATAACATGATAGTCGTGGAGCCCGAGTGCACTGGCATCAACTGGCTCATTAAACACCCAACCATGCTTGTGCTTCATTAACTTGGTGAGCAAATTGTTACAGCTCCTAAATGCTCGACTAATATACTTATTTATGCCAAACCCATGTCCAATTCTCCTCCCGTGTTTCTTCCCACCATTTGCTTTCGACTTCTTGTTGCTATCTGCAGCTGGTAGCCTATCCTTTCCCAGAAGGAACTCAGCGCTTCGGTAATAAGGATTAGCCTTTGGAGTTCTCTTTTCTTTTTCGACAAATTCTCCAAATCCATTATTGTTCTCCATCACTGAAACACTTAGCTGTTGGTAAGGCCTCAAATTATGATGACCTATTGATCCCACCTCTGAATTCACCCTCCCTAAAACTCTCCTGTCATACTCTGAGTAGCCCACCTCAGAATTCACTCTCAATAATGCCCTCCCATCATTTACGGAATAACCCACCTCCGAATTTGCTCTCGCTAAAGCCCTCCCATCACTCGCCAAATACTGAGGCTGAGTATTATTCAGCTTAAGAGGAAGCTGAATAACCTCCTTGGCTTCAAGCTTCTTAACTGAACTCCTCACCTGATCAAGCTCAACCTCTAGCTTCCTCTTAAGCTTCCTCTTAAGCTTCCTCATCTCACTCTTCGAGTTGGCACCTGCCAAATTTATCCTAACTCGGTCATCCACTCTCATAATCATGGGCTTAATAACCTCCTCTCCACTGGGAGGTTCACAGCCGTTTGGGGCAGCACCATCTTGGGGTTCCCGATTCTCATTCGACGAATCAATAGAAACCACATCTAGTCGAGACAGAGGCTGCTCTTCTGCAGCTGGGGTATGCAAAGACTGCTGAGGAATCGGGTCACCATTGCTCTCATAGTTATACTTCTTCTTCTCATTTTCAGAGTTGGCAGCAGTAAAAGTGGTTGTGGTGCTATTGGGGCCAAGACTGTTGCTGCTGTTGATTGGTCTTTTGTGGAACTTTTTTCTCGTATATACTTTGTAATTGTCACCCCAGACACGCCTCACAACTGAATCGTTCGCACCTAATATCTCCGACGCCATACATGAAACGACGCCCCTAAAAACCCCAATTTTTTAACCTCGTCCAAAACCCTAGATTCGTCCCCAACCATACGAATCGAATCTCTTAAAAGCCAACACCCACATGGAATCACACAAAAAAAACCCTTTTCTTTAACGAAACCCTAATCTTTAGGGAAGACCAAAAAAACGACGCCCAAAAACCCCAACTCCTCAATCTCGTTCAAAACCCTAGATAATTCCCACAACATAAAAATCGAATCTTTCAAAAGGAAAAACCCACTTCAAATCGACAAAATAATAGTTTACAAGCACGTAAACTGTGGAAATGAAACCAAAGAAAGAAATTTTACGTAACTAAGGTTTTAGGATAAAGCAGAGTTGATAAAGGACCAAAAAAAAAAAAAAGAGAAGAAGGAAAAATACCGATTTGTGTCGATTTGAGGCGAGAGGGGCAGCCGAAAAAGAAGAAGATATTAGGGTTTGGGATTAATCGAAGAGGAAAAAACCCTAGGAGATGAAAGCGTACAGTAGTCGTTCGATCCGAAATCTCCTCTTTTTTGCTTCTCTCTCCTCTTTTTTCTCTCTCTACTCGGATGTCGCCAGTGCACTTAGAGCGCAGAATCACGGAGGGGTTGAATTATAATCACACGCGCCCTGTGGACCAATAATTTAAAGGCGGTTGGTAGTCACGCCTCCTGGGGCCCACTTTCCGTGTGAGATACTACACTTTGCACCCTTTTAACTTTACAATTAGTCTCACTTTTCCCCTTGCACTTCCAATTTCACTTGTCTAAGCTCTCACATTTCACCTCACTTTTAGATGCCGTTAGTTTCTGTTAGGGAAAAACATAAGTTAGTGGTATTTCGTTCAAATTATTTTACCATCTTTAAAAATCTTGATTAGTGATTTCGAAGTCATTAAATACAATATTTGAAGACATAATTATCTCGGGTCTTCTCCCAAGCTTTCGACCTCATTTTTGAAGGGCCTATCCAACTCAATTCTTTTGTAAGTATAGTCATTTTTAAGTACAACCTATTTACCTATATTTTTAAAGCATTACCTTAACAATAACTTTTGCGGTACTCCTTCAGTTGTTGAAAAACTCATCATTCCAACCTATTGGTCACGGTTTGTGTTGCAAGAGACCCACTTATACATTTAGTATCACATATTAAGTCCATAGGCTAATTAATAGATAGTGATTTGAAGTACTTTTTACCTTTTTGTGGAAAAAAATCTATAGTTTTTTTAGTAAATAAAAAGATACTTGTTAAATAAGATCATTTTTCCATTTTCTACAGAAAAATTGGTTGTTGGAAAAAGTTAAACAAACTTGCCTCGCACTAATAGCAAAAGATAGTTTAGGCTTTGTTGAGGCTCTTGGAGGGCTCTTTACAATTTTTGACTCTCTAAAATAGATTTTTTTTAAGAACTCTCTAAAATAGTTTAAAAAGTTGATTTGCCTAATCTGATGCACTTGCTCTTACAAAACTATTATTGTTTTTCCAACTAATTCGAAGCAATTTTTTTATTTATGAAAATGATTTTTATTACTTCATAATACACTAATACAATTTTCAAATTACACTAAAAAGACAAATCTTGATGTGCATTTGTAACAAAGTGAGTGTGAAAGCCACTTTTTCAAACGGACAATGATCGTATACTATCTATAAAAAAATGTGTCCATACTCTTATCATTTTTATAATTATATGAGGATATTATTTTTCTCTGATAATCAAATTATTTAAACCTAGGACAATTGAATTGATATTATTCGCGAAAGGAATCTAATGGCAATTGGCAAGGGAGACATTGATACTTGACCGAAAGTGTGAGGGCTTGATTAGTGAAATTAAAAGTGTAAGGGGCAAAGTGGCATCAAGCATAAAGTGAAGGGGGTGCAACGTGTATTTTACCCGTATTTGATTTGGAGGAATTTATTGGTGATGATAGACCAGACTAGCTTGTCCCAATATGTGTGGGCTGGGCCTGGCCCTGGCCCGAAGATTAGTCTCGAGGCGACTGATTACCAATGTCGTAAATCTCATATCATACCGGAAATAAAACGTCACGTCGTCACCTGTAGCATTGTGTGTGTGTGTGTGTTTTTTTTTATCAGAAGCATTGTGTTACATACCATTTAAAATACCGGCTTGCACCGTCGATACCAGGGATGGAGCCAGAGGGGGGCCAGTAGGGGCAGTCGCCCCTGCAAAGAAAAAAAAACCATCTACTATTATATAGGACAAAAGAATTTTTCCTATGAACTATATAGGCTCGCCCCTGCAAAATATATTGGAAAAAAAATTTGCCCCTGCGTAATGAAATTTCTGGCTCCGTCCCTGGTCGATACCGGTCTGTACTGAGCTTGTACTAGAATCTCGGCCGGTACAACAATACAATAGTAAATTTTTTCTCTAGATCAAAAAGGTTTGAAGATAACTCCACAAAACTTAGAGTCTATATTATATTAATCATGTTAATTTGTTACTGGAAATAATGTTGAGTATATCAAAGTGATAAAAAAATTATATCCCTATTTCAAGGTTGCAATTTATATTACAGTAAATCTGAAATGCTACGAAGATATGAGTGGGTTTTGATATGTACTGTCCCAGCAGAAAAATAGTTGTGATTTATCAACAAACGGCATAAGTTCCTTTGTTGAAGAGGTTGAAATCTTTTAATAGAGGTAGCCTTTGCCTGTATTTTAAACACACCAAAAATTTGCTTCCTATTCTACGGTTCTTCCTTCATTTTCGAGAGAGAGTATAGACACTAGTCGTTTGACAAAGTGATACATTAGGTATACAATCGTTTGAAGCTGTTGTATCTTAAGAGACAAACGTTGATCAAAACCTCGAACACCCGAGGTGAGGTAGCGAATTTGCTCTAAGGAAACTGTGTCAAACATGAGCCTTGGTTTGCTATTTCTTAATTACACTTTCTATATTATTTTTTCAGTTTCGGTAATTCATGTTTTCCATAAACTATAAATTTGATTATTGTTTTTCCATATTGTTTTTCCTACACTAATACCATTCTCTACCGTGTCCAAACCCAAGCTTAGTTTCCGCACTCATGTACTCGATTGAGAACCACCATGTTGTTGGTTGCCTGCCTGTTTACGTATAAAATTAAAACATCTAGTAATTAAGTGATTGCATAATTAAGAATGCCAAGCGTTGGCAGCTTGACGTTAATGAAAAGCATTGGATTAATAGTTTATAAGAGGATCAAAACGATGTAGTATTAATCTCCAATTTGAAAGGTAGTTATAAGCCAAATAATAAATAAAGAAATTGACTTCGAAACTACATTTTCAACTACTAGAAGGCACAGATTACATGTGTAAACATATAAACTGAGCAGTTGGCAGTTGAAACACATGAAATAGATCGGACAAGATAGTTATTTTTGAAGTTAATCATGGTGCGAATGTGATTTGTAACCGTGTAGATTCAAATTCAAACATTTTTTTAAAGGAGTTCAAAGCAAGTCAAGTTCAAATGCTTTGAGAGGGAAGAAACAATATTTTAAAATGTAATGGTGAAGTTCGAAGTTAAGAAATCAAGCGGGAAGTTCAAACTGCAAACAAGAACTATAAATAGAAGAAGATGAAGAGTGAAAAATCTCGGACAAATTTTCAACAAACAGAAAAAATGATGCTTAGTTTTTTCTTTGGCTATTAGAATTGTAGTTTTAGGAATTTGATTAAGTTCGAAGTAGATTAGAAAGTAGATGTTAGTAGTTCTTATAACAATCAAGTGTTCAAAGTTCTTGTTGTCTTTCTTTTGAAGTTGAAGACGATTTCGAAGTAAGTTTGTCTTTGATTTATCAATCAAAGTACCTTATTTCTTTATTGTTCTTTGATTTCCTAAGTAAATTGGTTTGTATTTCTTCACTTTGAAAGAAAAATCCTCTTAATTGAGGTAATTGAACTATTCAAACACAATCGTTTGATTAGATTTAGCTTTCCAAAGTTAATCTGAGGGGAAAGATTTAGCTCATGCTTTTTTACATAAGAAATGAAGCCTTTTACTTCCACAAGCGACATCATCTTTTTCTTTAATGCCAAAAGGACAAATCACCTACATATTCCAAAAATATCCCCACTAACCAATGAAAATGCCTAAACCCCCAAACTTAATGAAAGTGCCTAAACCTAAATCCTAGGATACCCAATGAAAGTACCTAAAATCTTAGGGTACCCTATAAAAGTGTCTAAGAACCTTAGGGTACCCTGTGAAAGTTCCTAAACTACTAAAACTCTATAATTGAAAAAGTCAAGACCCTAAACCTAAAACCCTAGTAAGATCTCTATGAAAAAGTATTCTAAAATATTGTAGAAGATTCTACGAAAGTCAGCTTAAAATACTTTAAGATTCTATAAAAGTCAGCTTCTAAACAAATTAAAACCCTGTAATCAAAAAGTCAAGACCCTAAACGCCTAAATCCACTATACACTATCCCAAAGAAATTCTCAAGACCTTTAAAATCAACCCTAAAATCAATTCAATCCCAAAAGGCAATTAATTTTGTCCCACTCACATGAGAGGGAGAGAGAAAGTCGGGCATGAATTGACGAAAGAAAGTGTGGCACGTCGCTTTCATTGAGAGAGAGAGAATCGGGAAAGCACTAACCCATGGTCACACCTCACTGACACGTCAATTTCACGTGACATTACCTGTCACTTTCACAAATGTCACTGTGCGGGAAAGTGACGGATTTTGGGGGTTTTAGCCGGCCAATAATAAGAAGACGCGTGAGAGATGAGCTTCATTAAGGGTATTTTTGTCTAATTTTGTCCTTGAGCCATCAAATTTTTTCCATCAATGTATTAGAGACATTAAAATAAATTAAGCTGGACTAAATATCATTTAAAGTCTCAAACTTGGTCTTTAAACTAATTTTCTGAAGATTTAAAGGCTCTCTCTAGCACGCTCGCACACAATCATTTTTTGTAGAAACGAAGTAAAAGAACCAAACACTGCTGCATGCACCAACAAGTTTCATGTCATCGGCTCTAATACCACTTATTGGGAGTCTGATCTATTCTGATAACACCTGAGGTATTCCATTTTGAAATGAGCTCAATCCGTTAGGGAGTATCTACAGAGTCCACATCACATCTCTTAGACCTAATATACATTGAATGACCAATATATCCTTTAAAAAAAAAGTTCAAACTCTTTTTTTATTTATCCAATGTGAGACTTAATCTTTCACATATATTCTCAACATTAGGATCGTTGGGGACAAACAATACGGAAGTGAAAATAAATTTAAAAAAAAAAAAAACAATCCCCAAGCAATAATGAAATTGCAGAATTCCAATGCCCTTTCCAGTGAACATGATAGACGACAGACAAAGAAGAAACACATGGTCATAATCATAAGATTATCTACTGTGGAAAATAATCACAAGCAGCAAAAGTTTGGCTTTTCCCTAAGAAAAGAAAAGGGAGTTATACACAACCAAAAATAAATTACATGCGGAGGCTTAATTTAATCATTATATTCGGTCTGTGATCTAAATTAACTTCAGAAGTTGCTAATTTCTATTTATCAGCACGTAACGGGCGTCACGCAAAAGCTTTCTCAATCCTTTGAGCTTTGTTCCATCGGGGACCCCAAACCGAAGATCGAGTGAAAATTTAGTGCCCCAAGAGTAAGGACATGTCACAATACGAAGTCTGTGGAACCCATGCACGAAAATGTGCGATAGATACAACACTTGAAGCACCACCTAAGCCAAGTAGCTCAATGATTGAGTGAACTAGTCCCGGCCCAAAATTAAAAGTTTGGACCGGTACTAGATCTAAGACAATGCTGGTGATGTGATGATATGATGTCGGGGATCCGGCCCGCTCGGCGGCAGTCTGCTGATTCCTCCTGCATTCACCACCATTGCTCTTCTTCGATAATACTCTAATTTCTGTTGATCAAACCCGAATTTACTCAAACTAAGGTGACCGTTATCGCCGTTTTTTGCGGTTCGGGTTCTGTGATCAGAAATACGAGCACCTAAAGTTGACACAACGAGCGTTGATAGAATGATCATTATACAACAACAATATGGAAAGAAAAAAGATGGTTTATTTGACTTGGCCATAGGTAAATTACGAGGAAGCAGAGAAGATCAACAACAAATTAAGTCAAGTGAAGCAAGTCCCTCATGTCCTTCACAATGGACTATATATAGATAGATATAGATAGTTTAAAGAATGGATTCGGGGGGCCGTAGTAATCACCCCTGTAGGGAGCAATTACAGCCATTTGTTCAGTAATGAACGGACATGATTATCTTACATAAAAAATAAGTACTTACATGTAAGATAATTTTATTTAATCTGGATTGTTGATTGAACAATCGACCGTGATTGTCACTATAAGTGTATAGTGGGCAAGCTCACTACAGCCCCTATTGGATGAAGAGCTAGTGGTTACCATTGGTGAGACATCATTTTATTTTAAATGATCCGAATTATTTGCAGTTTAAATCTCAGAGTACGCTGAGCATATCACAATAATGGAAATGACTACAATACATACCTATTAAAGGTGTGTACCATATGCACCTATTGTATAGTCCAGATTGTGTCACTTTACTAACAATCGTAACATTTTTTTAGTTTTTCACAACTTTTCAGCAATATGATTTATAACATTTTCTATGATTTGTAACATTTTAGTGTGTCTCATAACTTTTATAAAAAAATCATAATTTTTTGTAGGGTTATGTATGATACACACCCATTCGTAATTTTTTTTTATTAACGTAGCTACATGTACGAATTCCATTAGTGTTGAAAGGCAAGAACAAAGACCTTTTATTTCTCAAGACACAAACGTTGGTTGATAATGTACGGATATTAATTTTCTATCAATTTGATCTTTTACATATGGATGATTTTCTCAACGAGCCTATAAGATGGTCAGACTACCGATTTGGGCCCAAGAACAAGTCCAACAATCGTAAGATTTGAACCGCAGATAATTCGAATATGCTATGATCATCTTGTTAATGGAATTTAAAAATGAATGATGTTGGAAGATCGTCTAAGCAGATATAGTCCAAGCCATATGAGATGAGAGGGAATCCTCTCTCTCTCTCTCTCTCTCTCTCTAACGTAGGATTATCTGCATGCTTTATTGAGTCATCTCCATTACCTTAACAATATCCATAACTTCTAAAATCTAAACCCACGCGTGTGACGTGGAGAGGAGTTTGGTGGGTGCTTTGACTATGTACTGAATCGAATCTCCTTTCTACTTCACCACCTAGTCATCATTTTTTTGTCTTCTTCTTGCAAACAAAAAAGAGAAAGAGGATTACCTATAAAAAAAAAGTTTGGATTCTTACCGGACGTCCAAGTTTTAGAGTGGACGGGACAGTTCAAGTTTGAACACATGCAAATCTTGAATTTGCCTAGAAACTCTTATTGAGAAGAGTTGATTTTCCAGTAAGAGTTGACATTCCGGTAAAAGTCTTTTAGCAAATCCGAACTATTATCTGTACACAAAATATAAAGTTACATTTGATACCATTAGCCGAGAAAGGACTTTGAAGTAGTATTAATTTGTCCTTTTGCATAGCTCCAACAATGTACATGGATATGTACATGATGTAATTAGTTAATTATTTGTTTCGATATGGATTCATATTTGCTAATCTGCAGATCGAATTAGCTTTAATTTTGTTCGTTTCGGCTTTTTGGAGAACCAGTTAACGTCGAGCCCACCGGAAGATTGAGAAGTACTTATTCAATTCTTCTAGACTAACTTTTCTTCCAATCACATTATTCAAGGGCGGACAGAAGTGTGCAACGCCCCAGCACACCTCTCAATTATTTCATTATTGATACTATATTTTAAGTTTTGTTTGTACAAATTATGGAGGAATGTCCTCTAAAAATTGTTAGACTAGTATGTTATATCAGTATATAAGAGGATGATATATTTTGTTGTTAATTTATGAATACATTTGATCCGGTCCTCCACTTAATGAATCATGTGTCCGCCACTGCACATATAGGTCACTTAGCTAGAGGGGAGGAGGGCACTTGGCAGTCCAGTGAGGGCTCCGTCTCCACACCCCCGAGATAGACCACTGCTGAAGGTTGTCTGCAACCCAACACGGGGAAGTCGAGCAAACAACGAAAAGAACACATGCATGCAGAGATCCGACTGATAGAAGGGCCTATTGCCGGAGAGAAGTAGAGGCGCAAAGTAGAGGTCATGGCATGATGGAGCTTCGCATGAGGGGAATCAAAACGATGCTTATTTTCTCTCGCCTTTTCTCTAGATCGGCTTTCCTTGATTGATTGCCTTGCCTATTTTGTGTTAACTATAGTTATGATATTAAAATAGAAATAAAAGAAAAATCTAAAGATTATCTATTAATTTTGGTATCATTACCTGTTTACCTAATTAATTTGGAAGAGGAAGAATATAAGAACTTCCTTCGACACAACGATGTTAAAAAACAAAAACTCTTCCACGTTATTCTTTCTTACGTTTCCCTTTTCTTTTCCTTATTATTAAACTACATCAATTACACCTACAAATCATTATCAATGGATTATTTATAGATTTTGGCCTTTTTTATTGAAGTTTTTTACTACTTAGGAATCGATATGGAAGAAATGAAAGAATTACAGATTGGGGAAGTGAGCTCACTTATGCAGTCGGAGAAAGAAAACTTCGACTACTAGAGAACTTCATTCCCTCTGGATTGGATACTGAAGTTTCTTAACAAAACAACAAAAATATAGGGAGTGATTTAGAAACAAATGCGCACACGAAAAAATAAATCCATCTTTAGTATTTTTTTTGTCTCGATTTTGGTCAATACTTTTCAAAATTTTTACCTCCACTCATCTGATTAACCATAAATTAATATGTTTAGAATAAGAATACGACATGAGAATAACAATTTCTAACTAAAATTCGAAGCAAAATTTATTAAGATACAAAACAGCGATCGAGTGCTTGACTTCTCAAGAAAACAATATTAATGTACTTTTTCCACAAGACAATTCAACAAAATAAAAAATTAAGAAACATCTGCCAACATAAAATAAATCCTCTCTCCGTTGTATCTTTCTCAAATTCTTGTGTCTTACTCGTCTTCGTCATCTTCACCCCAATCCTCTATGTTATTGTGATGGAGAACTAAAGTTTGAGGATGCTAGATTCGAGAAATCCATGCTTTGTGACAGATTTTGTACTTGGGTTTATGATGAAAAATAATTTGAGAATTTGAGCATGACAAAATAGGACTCTACCAAATGGAGCTAACGGAGGACAAGTTGTGGCGGTCGCTATCACAATAATTTTAGAACTTGTTATTGCTAAATTAAAATATAAAAATCATTCTAATATATATGCACGCCACCAATAGATTTTTTTTAAAATTTTTTTTGTTATAGAAAAAGTTTTGGTCATTTTAATAAAGGAGGCTCAAAACAACAGTCCAAAGCCTAATTTAATTAGCGAAGTGAAAAATTATGAAATACTTGAGGTATAAATCAGGAAAACCCAAACTTCAAACTTTGACTTTAATAGATCAACAAAAAATAGAATAAACCTTAAACAAACTAAAGAAAGGAAAGCACCATGTCAAGCAAAGTCCACATGTAATGATACTAGCAGCTCAACGGTGTATATATGAGTGACGTTTATGAGCTGTAACATGCACATATAATAAATTAATGAGAAACTTTTTTTTTTAAAGGCCAATTTTTTTTTAAAGCTCGTTAATGGGTCCACCGAGAAACAAAGTTGAGCAAACAAAAACAACAAGCAAACATCTAGCGAAGTGATGGATGAGAGACAACAAAACTAAAATGAAAATAAGAAATCAAAACCACACCTCCTACAATGTCTCTCACAGCAACACAAATCAACCCCTCCCGAGATGCTACATCTTGATTTTGTCTAATTTCTAATGCCATTCGAGCATCGCTTGAAGTTCTCAACTGTACGTGTAACTGTCCAGCTTGAATTTGGCCTTTATTTATAGAGCCATTCTTGTTTTAATTAGGTCCACAATCTCTTCCTAGAACAATTCTTTGCTCCTGTAGATTACATCATTTCTCCCCAATCATATTGGCCATAAATAATGAAAACAGATTGTTTGGACATACTCATGTAAATCCCCACACAAATAGTGGCGGAGCCACTTGGAGACTAGTTAGGGCACAGGCCCTCATTGGATTTTCGTGTTTCACATTTTTTTTGTATTTATAGAAAAATATGTTAGAAGTTTTGGTAATATATATCACATTTTTTTTATAGAAAAAAATATTGAGTGCTCCTAGGATGCTACCACATGGTGTTACAATGTTATTTTTCTGCACATATTTATGTGAGACTCAAGTCTAAATACATGACTTTCACCGAAATAGGTGAAAATGAAGGCTGATAAAAAAAAAGTGATGGAGATTTTTTTTTTTTGAAACAAAGTCATGGAGAATGGTGTTAGATTACCACGTGGCAATGCCTCATGACCATTACATAATTAATTACTCACAAAGAAGTTTCAATTCAATGAATTTTTGTCTCAAAACTATTACATATATGTTTTAGAGTTATAATTACTATATTATCATAAAATGTAAGTCAAGTGAGATTTCTTTTACATTCTCCCTAATTATTTCTCTCTCTCTCTTCTCAATCAATAACTCTTCTCTCCTTTGTGTTGAAGATAATGTAATATAGTTAAACACTATTCAAGTAGGAATATATCTTGAAGACATTCAAATGAAAATCAAGGCATGTATGTTAGATTCTTGAAGAAGAGAGATTTTTTTGGCATTTTGTATTGTGCTCTCATTGATACAATTTTCTAGCTACGCCATCGCCCACAATGCAGCATCGGAGACCATCACTATGTTCACTTTACATTTCTAAAAAAAAATTCAAAAAGATTTTTTTCTCATCTTTCATATCTCCAATCATGAATTAGATTTCTCTCTCTCTACACATACCAATCTCTCTAATCATTATTCTCATTTTCCTCTCTATCTCTCTCTCCAATTATTACACATCTCTTTAATTATTATTTTTTCCAAAATTCCTTCCAAACACTATCTCAAAAACATTTCAGAGAGGACAAACATCTTGTTCAAATGGAATGATTCCTTTGATTGTTTTTTTTGCATTGCCGATATATAACAATGTAACAACAAAGCCATATCTCTCCCGATAGAATTTTTTTTGCATTGCCAAACAGATTCGAGTTTCCACAATAGTATTTTTTGCTTTTTCGGTAATTTAGGTATTTTTCGCCTGTTAAAGATGGAGAAATTTAATTAGGCAACTTGTACAAAAAAGATCTTTATGATTCCATCCTGGGAGATTTGAATACTTATGATTTCATCCTGTAAATCTATAATTGGACTATTGTGCCCTAATTAATTATTTTACATATATGGACGGTTACAATTCCTCCCAAATTTTAGGGATTATGTTAATCACTTCCCTATTTTTTCAAGCTCTAACTACACCCCGCATTATCTAAATGAAGGCTTCCATGATTGCATTATCTAAATGAAGGCTTCGATAATTGCATTACCGAAGTAATAGAAGAAAGAAGACCACCAAACCCCATTATCTAAATGAATGCTTCCATAGTGGTGATGCTTTCATTAAACATAGGATTGAAACCGTTATGAGTTTCCTATAAACATGGGATTTATCGGGATGATCACATCTCTCTCAAACCCCACGATATAACCTCCCTCTTTCTCTCCAATCTCCCCCACAAACCCAGAAAAATGTCAAATGGCTGCCGCCCTATCCAATCGTCTTCCTTGGCCGTTTTTAGATGCTACTTGAAGAAGCATAGGAGTATGGGTGTAGCAGTGAAAAGCCATTATCAATCTCTTGCAACATTGACCATTTTGTTAAGTCGTTAATGGAAGTGGAAGGCTCCGATGTGATTCGTCAAGGCCTAGGATTTGTTAAGGGTGATGACTCGTATAATCTTCTCAGCCCATCTCGGTTGGTGTCCATGAACAAGATCTAGTTAAAGCTTTGTATTAAGAGGTGTATTATCTTTTGTTTTATCCCATTACGTTTTGTTTTTATTATTATTATCTTTTTCGGACGAGAAATTTTCTTTTGTTTTGATTTGTATGGGGGTGGTGGTTTCTAGATCTTGTTAATGGTAGCGGTGCTTTTTTTTCGATTTACTAGTGTTTTTTTTTAATATTCAAGGCTAGTGTTTTTCAACGATACAGTAAAAATGGTAAATATTCACATGCCCTTTAAAAGATGGTTATTGATAAACCATATTCACTGTATGAAATAAATGACATGTGAACATGGTTTATTGATTTTCCAAATTGGGTGATATGATACAATAAAAATGGTTTATTGGGTTACCACTTCGGCACTTTGGTAATTTGGCAACGAAAAACATGATATATTTGACACATGATTCAACAATGTTTTTTTATGTGATTTTGTGATGCATTAATAAACCATGTTTTTTCCTAGTTTTGACTTGGGTTGTAGTTTTATGGTGTATTAATTTACCATAGGTTTCATGATTTTTTTTATAGTGCATTAATCCAACAATATATATATATATATATATATATATATATATATATATATTGTATATGCAATCTGACTTTTATGCTTACAAAACATATACATGTTTTTTATGGTGCATTAATATATCATGTTTCTTAGTTCATTTATTTGTTAAAAAAGGTATCATGTTTTCCATAGCCAATCTAGTTATGGAAATCATGAAATAGTTTTCATGGTACATAAATCTATCATGGTAAAAAATATGGTGAATTACTACAAAAGTGTATGAAATCAATTTCGCATGACTCGGGTTTTTAGGTCAAAATGTCATGATTATTTATTTTAATTTTATTTTGAGATTTTAGATATGAGAAGATTAGGAGGGTGAATTATAAGATAATGAAAGAGAGATTTTTCAAGATAGGGGGGAGAGAGTTGAGATAAATTAGGAAAGATTAAGAGAGAGAAATTTTAGGAAATTAAGAGAGAGAGTTATTAGGAAAATTAGGAGAGAAATATTAGAAAAATAAGGAGAGAGAAAAGGGTGTTTTGGGGTTTATTTGTATTTTGGGATGGAATCATAAGTATTCAAATCTCATAGGATGGAATCATAATGATATTTTTTGTACAAGGTGCTTAATTAACTCTCCCAGTAAGTGTGACAATACTAAAAATATAAAAAATACCGAAAGTTTTTTAAGTGAAAACTTAATTATCCTCAATTTACTGTTTACTATGTATCCATGAATTTGGAGATATATGAGAGGTCTTTACGTCTTGTTCGGTTAGAGAAAATGAAGGGACATGTTGCCTCTTAATCTTTTTGTTAACTTCAAAAGGACTAATGAGCATTTCCCCTCATTAGGTATTGGAGAGAAGTGCTCAAATCTCCACCTCACAAGTTCACATCCCCTCCGTGCATTTCTTTTTCTCTCTTGAAAAGAAACTCAAATATGTAATATCTCCCTCTTCCCCTAGAAATTCTCTACCAGCAATGCTAGTATGTTATACAGACTCATGTGTATCAAACGATTTCAAACACAGTTAAATTTTAAAGTTGTATGTGTAGATTTTTCAATTTTTTACCCGCCCTTCTAATGACCTTTGGAGTGTCATCAGTCAAAATCATACATGCCACGTTGATGTTTTGAAACCACTGAATAAATTATCAGAGAATTATAACTCTGGATAGGTAAAATTAAAAAGAAATTTGGGAGGTCGATCAACAGATGGTTGGATTCATTTTTGAAAACCATGTCAACTATAGTTTTGCTCTAGTTTTAAATTGGGTCTTTGATAGTGAACAATGAAATTGATATTTGGTCATTCATTTTTTTTTTAAATAGGGAAAAGGGTGAGAAGGGGCGACCAGCATAGCAAATCCCCATGGGAGTGACGATTAGGGTTTCCAACCCATTGTGGAATGTCCGGTATAGCCATAGCTACTGTCCGAATATGACAAACCGTCACTACAGCACTACATAGGCGACTAGTTGGCCAAAGACCCTCCCTGCAAATCCACACAAGTCCCAGTAATGACATGAGAGAGATTCAAACCTGAGAGGTCTATGCACAGTAAGGGAAAGGAATTTTATCCCACTTATTTTGGCCAATTAGGGCTACCCACCTCAGTGGTATTTGGTCATTCGTAATTATTCGAGTTGTGTGCAAATTAGTCTGGACACTCGATTGTATAAAAATGAAATCAACTAGAGCAATAGATATGAGTTAGTTGTGATGTGCTCATTGTACACGTAAGCATACATATTTAGATAAACTTATCAGTCCCACTGAAGCATCTCTTCCACCATCTATAAAAAAAAAAATGAGGGACTAAGACCAAAATAAAAATACTTTCTTATTGCCCATAACGTGCCTTCACGGAACACCACTAAGTAAATTACCAAAAATATATGATTGAGATATACACAAATACATTATTATATATCCATCCACCATATCTACATATAAAACCATGTACGTAGATATGTATTTTCCTAGACCTTGACTTTTTTTTTCATCATGCATACACAATATTTTCTTCTGTTAAGAAACAGCTTTTTATTTATTTATTTTGAAGTTGTACATGCATTATTCAAAGATGACAAGCTACATATCTTTGTCACCCAAAATCACTCAAAATCCTCTTCTAATTGTCTAGTGATGCTTTGGATCGGGTCCTGCGGGGCTAAGCCGGGTCACCTCGTACTGACTCTCACTAACATCTTGCTTTCTTGACTTGAACATTTCTTCCGCACTTTCAATCAACCCCCGTGTAATTTTCTTTCTTGCCAAACAGGACGGTCCGGGTTTTGATCCTCCATGGTGAAGCTGAAATGGGTTTTCATTTAGCGATCTTGAAAACGGGTCAAAGTATCGGGTTTCAGAACGTAAAATTGAAAGCGAAAGCAAGGCAAGGCAGAGCCAAAGTCTCAAGCTAGCCATTTTGTGATTTCTCAAAATGCTAGGAAGCTAGGAATTGAGAGTGGTCTAAAAGAGTAATGCAGTGAAGTGTGTAGGGTTTGAGAGCTAGAATTCGGGTTGGATTTATATAGGGCTCAATTGTCAAAAACAATAATTATTTAAAGAGAATGTGGGGGGGGGGGGGGTGGTGGTGGTAAATGAAAGAACTTTAACTTCGAGGGATTCCACTTTGCTGATCCAGTGGGTTCGCGTGATTCGCCATTTTAATTCAGAGTCATGTTTCTTACACATGTTTAATTTAACTTATTTCATTTTTCCTCATCATCAATTTCTTGTTTCACACAAATTTTTATGTATATTCAAAGTTGATATGATGTGGTCACACTAAAATCTAGTCATCTCCATGCATGACTCCATCTAATGTTTTCTAGGGCCTTAGCTTCACCCATCCACGTGGGTTTGCTCAATCGAAATAAATAGTGTCGTCATATTTTTAACTTTATACTCTTTTGAAAAGAAACATTACAATTCGATAGATAAAAGAATCAATATGAATATATGTGCAGCGTCTGATTAACACAGTACTGTTACACAAAATCGGTCAACAGATTAACACGTGATATAAATCTATTCCAAATTACTCATGCTATTTAAAAAATCACCCAAATTAATTAATTAGGGAATAACTAAGTGAAGCTGACGGCAGAATATTTTAACCAAAATTGAATAATTTAGGTGAAATTCAAGGGACAAATCGGTTGCTTTTTTTTTTTTTTTTTTCCTTCTTCTTTTTTAAAATCCAAAATTGGTTGCTTTTAATGATGCTTATCTGAGTTGAGTTGAAAGTGTGAGAATGTTCAAGTGCGTACGAAAGGCGGTGCACTTTTCATGATGCAGGCAGCCGGCTTTTCGCCGCCTTTTTTGTTAAGTTATGAGGAGGAGCATGTAGACAATAAAATCCTAAACTATACTTTTGTTTGTCCAATGTAATCTGAGCTAGGTGATAGCATAATCACCTTTTCATTAACCCCAAATCTATATTAGGAATCTCTCTCATGCCATTAATTTGTAAGTTATGGAAACTAGCATTGGCTTTTTTTTTATTTTTTTTAACAACTTTTTATGTGATGTATTATGAGATAATGATCTGTCTTAGTTTTTGAAATTAATTGGTTTTTTTGTTAGTAGAATGGGGCCTATTATCTTGAGTCATATGAAAACTAAAATTATCAAATTTCAAATTTCTTGAGAAAATTTTAGGTGCAGCCCTATAAGAGTTTATTTAAGTTCCGGACTGTTCAATACATATTTGAAAGGTCGAGATATGCAACGTGTACCGCCACTTAGTACCCTTCTGGCAACCAAGTTTTTCTCGGGACTTGGAAAAGAAAATTTCTTTGCCCATTGGCATTATGCAGTAATGACAAAACACTAGGACAATGCCCTTGCTTTTTAGTTGGACTTGGCCTTAGCTATTGTGAAGGGTTCCGAATTTCTTAGAGCAAGTCCAAACCTTACCTTTTTTTTCTTTCTCAAATTTGATGAAAAATTTGGTTCAAAGCTTCATTTGATATGGCTCACTCCAGCCCTAGAATCAAATTTTGAAACTCTTCTGCCACTTGTCGCTTGCCGTCGTTGCACCTCTTTTGAAAAATTAGATCGAGATCTAGAAAATCACACGTCTGCCATCCTTCCTTCAGTGCCGAACAACAGGGAAGTAAACGACGACAACGACGGTGGTGGATCGACTGTGTTTTGCTACAGTGGTGACAACGATGATCGTGGTGACAACTATGATCACCACGTCTCCTCCAAATTGATCTACGTTCTTCTTACCTTAGCCAGTGACGACGACGACGGTGGTGGAAGGTTCTCCGACGATTGTTGCTGCCACAAAGTTACCATTAGATATTTGGTTCAAGAGCTTTATTCTCCCCAAATTTGGGGAAAAATTTGAGTAGAGTTTGATTTGGTATAAGTTTGGTTCAAGGACTAGAGGATGAATTTAGGGGTTTTTCCCTCAAATTTGAACTTGGTTCAAGGTTTGATGCAGGGCTGGAGGTGCTCTTACATTGCCTCAAAAAAGAAATAATGGCTCCAGATATTACAAGTTTCCAAAAAAATACACACAATGGGTCCTAAATCCTCAAAATACATACAACAATGATTTCTCCAAATAATCTGTAATAAAACTAAATCCTCTAAATGCTTCCTCTTGGTCTCCACTAACTCTGTCCTTAACCTGCCTCATAAGTTACGCAGGAAGTATACAATACAAAGAAAGATAGCTCAAAACAATAAAAATAGCTTAATCAATGACATAGCTGGATTTATCTTCCCGGAAATACACCCAGCTTCAATGGGAAAACACATGGCTTTCAACGGGAAAACGCCCAACTTTCAACGGAAAAAAAAAAAAGCCATGATAAAACTTACGATTTAGGATTCCAATAATGATTTCAAAAAAAGCAAACATGACATAATATCAATGAGAGAATACAAAATGGATTGAAAAATACTCCAGATATTAAGAAAGTATTGTACACTTTCAATACCTCAAATCACGATCGTTGCGGTTGAATACGTGCATAACATATCACCAAGAACATCGCCTTTAGACATTAGGCTGATCGAACTAAAACTGATTGATGATCTAACATCTCAAATTCTAGATGAATATATTGCCACGGCCAAATGGCCTCTAAATCTATAAATCGATTTTCCTCTTTTGATCTCTCTTCTCCTTCCTTTATAATGTAACAAACAAAACAATGAATTGTTCTAACCACCTATATCGATCAGAAGCCCATTAAAAGCTAACACCCAACTGTGTTTTTCTATTATTATCTCACAATGCACAACAATGCTAAACACTACAGCTACCATCAACACTCTTCCTCTCATTTTTTTTCAATCAAACAATACTTAATTATCTTGCCATTTATTCTTATATTTCTTTCTACAAATGCCATTAATAATAATAACCCACGCAAGAAGGTAAGTGGAATTAAAGATACGGGGTGTTACAGTTTAGTAGCATGGGCGGAGGCACCTTGGCACTTGACCCCAATAAGTGCAAAATTGCTCTAGTTGTTCTTTGTGTTTTTACCCTATTTGTCGATATTTGATTTCATTTAAAAAGAGAGCAACTCTATATACACCTTTAAAACACAAATTCAGACACAAATATGTCCGGAATAGTTCAACGAGAATTGATCTCCATGCATGAAATGCACACACAATTGTGTCCAGAGTTTTCTTTCTCTCTTTCTTAGCGACACACGTGATGATGCACTATTCTGATAAAAAATACATATAATACATTAAAAAAAACTTACGAATGAAGGAGAGGGGATGCATCATTTCCTTCATGCAAATCTTGGAAAATAATAAGTAATGCAAATACTGCTTGTTTTCTTTTCATAGTTCTAGTAGTTTTGGCTTCTCTAGGATACCCGAACCCATGTCGAATATTAGTGTATTTTTGTGATGCGTTGAATTATTTGGACGGAATGAAATGTGAGGGTTAAAGACACGGACGGAGTCAAGATTTCACTTTTGTGGTGGGCCGCAAAAAAATATATTAACTAGAGGAAGAAAGTTTTTAAAAAATCCAATTATGGCGAATCTATATAATTTCCCGGGATAAATTTTCTTTCTTCTATATAATAATTTTATTTTTTTAAAATCTTGAAGTGGCGGCTGCCACTATTTATCCCTTAGCTTCATCCTTGATTAAAATATAAAAATTAAAGGAACCATATTATAGTTATGACTAAATAGATACGCAATTGTTCGAAACTAGACGTTCATCTAGTCATAGGTTCAACTCTTCTCATTTTTTCTTTTGACTTAAATTCTACAATATTACATGGTGTCGGAGACAAAGAATTCGTAGTCAAAGCAGAGCGGTGTAGGTGCACCAATCTCGAAGAATAAAGGTGACTGGACTTTTGCTCTTTGTAATTTGGCTGCCCACCCACTGAATTCTTTAGAAATTTATCAATGCAACAATGCTCAATTAATAAAAGGTTTGACTTTATAAAATCCGGTCGGTTAGATCAGATGTTGTGCTTTAAGAAAAGGCAAACTTTAGCGTTAGCCCAACGAGCAGACAATAAGACACATTATGATCGGTTATAATATCTTTTTGCAGGTTACTTGTACCTGTAAAAAGACATTATAACCGATCATAAATACATTATGACGGGTCATAATATACTTTTATTGTCTGTCCAATGGACGAACAATAAAGAGATCCTTAAGAAAAAGCACCTTACCCTCTTCAAGGTTGCTGCCAGCTGAAGAAAAGCACTAAGAGCATCACCAATGAGGAGCCAAAGCCCCTGCCATACTCATTTTTGCTTCCGCTGTCATTTTTCGCCTTCCCCAAGAAGAAGCCATTCATCCTGGGTCAAAATGGCCCCAGCCATTGTTCTGGCTAAATTTGGCTAGAGAAATAGCTTGTGTTGTTAAATATACATAAATTTAACAGGCAGAAAAATTTCACCTCAAATTTTTATAGATCTAATTTCAAATCCTACAATCGTCATCAAAAGAAGAGTCAAAGGCCTTGTTCGGAATGGTTCTTGAGAACCAATTTTCAACTTTTGAGGATAGGCCCCACATGACCAGAGCCGTCAGACTCTCCCTTTTTCTCATTTTGTCAAAATTTTCAGAAACTCTACTCTAGTTTATACCTTGTGCGAGATGGGTTTATGGAGTCCACTTTAAATACTCACACAAATGATCCAATCCGTCCGTTAGTTCTAAAATTAATATTTTGAGTCACTCCTAAAAAATTAGCTCATTTGGAAAATTATAAATGGTTGATCCGCCATCTAATTGTGATTCACAATTTAAGATCTTCAATTTTGACAAATGTTTAAAAGAAAGATAGACAACTCGATGAAGTATTTAAAATTATATGATTGACTTGTTTTTTATTTCTAAATGACTCAAAGAATAATTTTGGAATTAATGGACGGCTTGGATCATTTGTGTGAGTTTTTAAAGTTGACCTCACAGACCTATCTTACACAAGGTATAAACTAGAGTAGAGTTTCTTAAAATTTTGACAAAATGATTTTGGGGGGGGTCTGGCCGTGTGGGGCCTATCCCCAAAAGTTGAAAACTGGTTCACAAAAACCATTCCGAACACAACCAAAATCTCCTATGAGAACTACATTTTTTAAATTGCTCATTGTTTTGTGTGTTGTTTATTCAACAAATGTATGTTAGTTTTTATAGTGTTCTAAAAAATCAAGTGGAACCAATAGAGAGATAAATAAAAAATAATTTGTTGAGATGTGTAGAAAATTAGTTGTGGTAGAAAGTTAGTTGGTTCATAAAACTTAGTTAATAAAATCGGGGTCGGTGGTGCACAATATGCATGAGTGATGTGCAGACACTTTGGGGCCCACCCCGAGTCCTGTTGTTTGATCTAAATCACTCATTTTGTTCGTCTCGTCGAGTATGTAGTCCACATAAAAGTTCAAGTTGATTGGACCTTGGTAACTATTTGATCGATGACCACTTCGGTCACAATGTTGTAGGAAAAAAATTACCTACAACAGTTTCTTTGAGTGTTTCGTTTCCACTAAAATGCAATCCGAAAACATAGCTAACAATGTCCGATCAACTTGAATTTTTTATGGACTACATATTCGATGAGACGAACAAAATGAGTGACTCAAATCAAACAACGGGACCCGAAGTGGGTCCCAAATTTTTCGCACAACACGCGTGCCATGCACCATGTGTACAACATAAATCTTAACCCATAAAATCGTGATTAGGAAGTGGTTAAATAATAGTTGAGAAAATGGTGGTTAAAAGGTCTCTTGTCACAACCATTTTTTCAAAAAATATTTTCGTTTTAACCCAAGGAATTTGTGCACGTAAATGAATCTAACTGGAAGATTATACTTGTGAGGCAATTATCTGAGTGTTTCTCACCATCCAAATTCTGAACCCACCATATAGTTGGGTTGATGTTGAAGGGCTTATTTATCAACTCTAGGAAAAGAGCTAACCAGTTATCAGTGGTTGGATAGACTAAGATTTTTTCCTTAATTCAAATTTTTTTTTTGCATTTGTTAATTTTGCGCCAAAATTTTGTGGTTTTTGGATTCCTCTCGACAAGACGAATCTAACAAGTATAAATTTATGGTTAAACCAAATATGTTTTTGAATAAAGCTGAAATAATTGGATTATTGGCACAACTTTGGCTTTATTAAAAAAAATTGCGTTTTGACCATAATTTTATACTTGTTAGATTCGTCTCGTCAAAAGGAATCAAAAAATTACAAAATCTTGACAGAAAACTAACAAATGCAAAAATTTTTGAATAAAGACCAAACAAAAAAACCAATAATCCGTTTTGGTTTTTTTCCCAAATCACCCCTTAAATACTTTATTTGTACCCAAATCCAATTTGTTTTGATTAAGTGGATTTGAGTCGGTGGATGCTGTTTCTTGGTCGGGCCTCCATAACCTCAGTCAAACTACACGTGTAAACACAAAACTTGTCATGCTTTTTCAATAATTTAGGTCTCCAGGTCAACTTTCGCACACAGTCCAATCCCATATATACCGTTTGTGGAGAGCTCAATTAAACCGAAGCAAATCTTCATATGAACTGCGGGAGCCTTGTAGTGAGTGAATCTCATTACAAGATATAGTGAGATCTCAGTCGTTCATTCTTGTTTTGAAAGGTCCGAATTTTCATTGAACTATTTGTGCGAATGGTTTAGTGGAAATCGAGATCGTCCAAAACACTTTGAACAGCCACGATTTACCAAGACCTCAGTTCTGACTCTCAAATGAGTTGATAGCATATGAGAAGTTTGAAAACTAACACAGCAAAAGGTGTCGTGCTTTCACACAAACTTTTACTCCATCCTCTTACTTTTTGTGCGCAAATGGAGATTTCCATTTCGATGCACATGCTTGCCACCGTTCAGGAAAGTTCAAAACCAAATGAATGAACACAATTAGGTACCATAAACCCTGGTGGATTTTTTATATATTTTTTATTTTATGTTACAGACCATTTATGGTTTTTTTTTTTAACAAATAGGCTTGCCGCTTTCTTAAAAATAAGAATTTAATCATTGTATCAATATCAAATTACCACCTTAAAATTTTTAAATGTGATACAATCAAGGTGCTTATCACATTTTTTTTACCTAGGATAGGTCCGTATAGAGAGCTCAGAGCATAACATGTCTGCTTTGTCTCGAGTAGGGTTGCAAATAAATTGAGTCGCTCGTAAACTGTTCGAGACTTGACTCGATAGAAGCTCATTTGAATTTGATTCAAGAACTAAGTGAGCCGAATCTGAACCTCAATTTTAGGCTCGTTTGATAAATGAGTCAAACCTGAACCTGACAGTATTCTGCTCGATTAGACTCGCAAACCTAGTGTGTGTGTGTGTGTATTTCTCGTAAGAATATCACGTATAATCTTGAATATGCTTAAGGGAAATATTCACCTTGACCCCTTAAGGTTTAGCTCATATGCGGTTACACCACCTCACATTTCGATATCTGCACAACCACAACGTGGTTTGTGGACCAATGTGCAAAGTGAGCATTTCCTTCCAAAGTAATAGTTCATGGTTTACACGCCCTAATTGTGCGAGTGGATGAAAAAGAAGTGGTTCTGGATGACCAAAAGGCCCTTAAGGGTTTCAATATAACCTCTCTCTCTCTCTCTCTCAAATCTTCTTCTTTCTCTCGCACTCTGACAGACTCTTCCTTTCACCAACTCAGATTCTCCTCTCACTAACTCTCCTCTCCATTCATCGTAAGATCTCATTCCTCTAACTTTTTCTTCGTTCATCCTCTCTCTCTCTGTGTGTGTGTGTGTGTGTGTGTGTGTGTGTGTGTCTCTCTCTCTCTCTCTCTCTCTCTCTCTCTCACAACCCAGCCATGGATTCTTCTTCTGTAACCAACATTAGGGGTGGTGATGCTCTAGACTTAAGGTATGTTTCAAAGAAGTGTCTATGTGGAAAGCGAGCTACAATTCTAGTGATGGAGTTTGACAAGCCATCAAAGGAGAAATTGTATTATGCTTGTGAATTTGCACCCTGGCGTTGTGATTTTCTGGGCTTGGTGCAAGCCTATTAAAATCAGTCATGTTAAAGTGGAGTTTCTGGAAGAGAGGTCAAGGGTGCTTCCTCAACAGTGGCCAAGGGTGGTTCTTGAAGACCCACATTTCGTGGGTAAATTGGTGATGGTGGAAGCCAGTCTTGCATTAATGAAGATGATGATGAAGTGAGTGTGGATGACCTCTATTTTGTGCATCCTTTGCATACTAATGTTGTTGGCAAATAAATGAAGCTAGGGGTAGGTTTCAAAGGAAGTAGGGAGGAAGTAATATGTAATGGAATTCTAAAGGATGCAATGGCATATGTAATGCAACGGGCATTGTTTTGGTTGTAATATAATGGAAGTTTTTGGCCTAATTTTGATTCCCTATTATTGCCTTAAAAATCACACATGACATTTCCACTTAAGTAGGGGAATGGATTTTGAAACCATAGCAGTTATGGATATGTGGGACATGAACAGAGTACAAAACATTGGCAATTACAACACCAACATAACTTCTTCACTGTCGCGACTAACCTTTCAACCTTGATTGATTGTTGTGTATGGAAATCGTATGACTGATCATTGTTTATGGATTTCAACAAAAGGTAAAATGATATTTTATGTTTTTCCGTTAATAGAGTCAGTTGTGCACATTAGTACACAAACCACATGGTAGTTATGTGCAGATATCGGAATGTGAGGGGCGTGTAACCGCACCCAAGCTAAACCACAGGGGGTCAAAGTGAATTTTTCCCTATGCTTAAACTTTTATATGTATATTAACTTTTTATTGAAATTCTAAACGTGTGCAAGAACATAAATTTCTAATATTTTTGAAAGGTTAATGCTCGTGAACAATCTCGAGTTTGACTCAAACCTAGGCAAGCTCAACTCAAGCTCGGCTCAATTCGGCTCTTGTGCAATCCTACTCTCAAGGCACAACAGGACCCCCAGTTCCTAGAGCTCTGGATATCATCTTATGCTATTGATATGTAGAAACCATTTTGCCAGCATAAAATTTAAATATCAGAACTTAAGCGAAAGATGAAAAAATAAACTTAGGACTATCAAGTGAATGGATCTTTCCCACTAGCAGCTAAAAGTTTGTAGCAGCAACTTTCCTAGAAAGTGTTGTACAGATTTGAGATGCTTGTTATATATGATAAAAATCTGAAAACATAAGTCGTGTACTGAACATAGCCTCCATATATTAAAGTTCCTACTCCGGCAGAATAGGCAATCTGTCGACAACATAGGGTATACCATTTGTATCGGAATTCAGACTGGAAAATTCGTCAAACTCCCTACCACCATCATCTCCATCACTGGTGTCTCCGTCTTCATCCTCCGCAGTTTGAAATGGAAGGATACGAAGTCGCTCGTCCGGTTCAGTACCGATTCTCTTTGATTGTAACTTGTATTTTTGAACGAGGTCCTTCTGAAGTGAAATAATGTTGGGTGGCCGTGGAAGTAGCTCCACCGGTTCCCCTTTTGGGATCACCACTTGCTCAATAGCAACCCTGGCTTCCTGTAATATGGAGAAAAAGATTATTGAGAAGTTCCAACCAACAATCAAGGTCAAACAAAGATAGAGGGAAAAGTTTAGCCTACAAGAAATCAAAATCCACTCTCCTATCTCATTTAAGTATGACAAAATCTGCTCTAGTGGAGCTACTATGCATGTCCATTGCAGTCATCCCTTCCTGGCAGTTCATCCGTGTCCTCAATAAAATGAACTTGGACCACATCGGATTAGACAGATGGTAACATGCTAGCATTAATTATGAAGAAGATGACATCAATCTCGGTCATCAGATATATTATAAAGCTTCAAAATGGCCACAAATAGATAAATCCTAGTAACTGACCAGCAGCATTCCTTATCCCGATTATAGTTGCCTATGAAAACTTGAATTCTATTTTCAAACTTGCTCAGACTCCAAAAATTTATGGTCGTATAGAACATCCAATTGTATAACACAACTGGATGACCATACTTGCCAGTCAAGACCAGTGTACATGCTTGCCTAATTCGTGAAGCATGTAAGCCCCTCTCTGTAACCAAACCACCAAATTCATAATGGCCTGTTTGTCAGGGGACTAAGCGACCTGGATAAGCTTATCTGGGCCCACCCATATCCAGGGTTTGTTATGACCAGGACTCTAGGATTTCTTATACTACCAGTAGAAGCAAGACCCAGCGCAAAAGCTTAAGCTATTAGGTGGTGAGGTCACGACATTGTATGAATTGATCACATATTCCATACCTAAGTGATGAGGGATCATATTCCTTAACAGAAACCAAGCCCACCAAATACTCAAACAACTACACGATACTGGGAAATGTTTATTCAGTTTGCCACACACATATCCCTTACACAAGGAATTTCGGCAAAGAGAAATTCATTTTCTCACCTCTAAGGCATCAATCTTTTGAGATGAATTCATGTTGTCTTCGAAATCAAAATCCTTAAAACCCTGTGCGTGATCGGCAATTAATGCACGTATGGCTTTCGTCAACTGAGACGGTGCACTTGTCTTCAAAAGAATAGAAAAAAACAGTGTCAGTAAAACTGGAGATAGAACAGGCCAAACAAGGAAAATTTTAGCACTAACAAGGAAACAGACTCGTAAGACTAAACAAAATTTATGGTGCGTTACCTTTGTGACATAAATTGGAATGCCATGAGATCTAGCAGCAGCTTGGATTCCAGGATTCTTCTTGAGCTTGGACTGCAACGCAAGTAGTGCATGTGCTTCACTGATATCGTCAGTAAGTTTAACCTCATCAGTCATCTTTACTTGTTTGAACCCTTGTTCAACACTCGTCTCTGGTATCTATAATATCTTCTCACCAAGTGAGTTCTATACGCAATCTAATGTGCTATATATAACTCATTGAATAAGAACTAACCAACCAAGTTAGGACATTAATAAAAAGGAAGACTTAACTGGATGTGAATCAATAAGAAAGGACCCAGCTCAAATGAATTCATGGTAAAATTAGCAGTTTACATGAACTTGTGGCAGCCTAGTAAGCTAAGCCCCAAGAACATGGTATAGAGGAAAACAGTAATAGTTATTGAAAGGAAAGATTTTCATTCACCTTTTTAGGTACACAAGAAAAATTGCATCCTGCCTGTTCATCCTCATGGATTTTCATATCCATCAATAGACAAAGGCATTTAACAAGGACAACTATCTATTTGGAAGCAGTGAAGCTTATAATCATAGGTGTCCAATTCAATGTTTAAATAACCACACCAGACCGGATGGTTCAACCGACTGAACTGTCAACCGGGCTATTGTCCAGTCCGGACTATATGGAAAACAGTCAATTTTCCAAAACCGGCTTCAATAATGAAAACCGCTCAATCCAGATGGTTGAACGTCCACCCAGTAGCAAGTTAACCATCCCAGACAATGTAAAATTTGAACTAGCCCATAGGAAAGAACTCTACAGCTGCCACATAAATGCTGTAAAGCTGGCATGTGTTGTGTTGGTTATACTTTGCTTGGGAAAGAGAAGTAGGAGTATTTAAATAGCTCCATTCCCATCCTCTGCCTTGGGATGCTTTTATAGATGGAAGTGTGGCTCCCTAATATTTACCAACCGATGTGGGGTTGAACCGGTGACGCATCCACCAGGTCCCTTTTTGGTTAGCTCACCGGTCCAGTTTTAAAACATTGATCCAATCTAGAAGTATTCCTTTCCTCCTCCCTCTTAGGTTGATGGAATCAACTATATAGGCTGCATGAAAACATTCTACTCAACTCAACAGACCTTTGTCTCAATTATTTTGGAACAAATTTCAGCAGTGTTGTTTGACACCACTACACTTAGCTCTGCCCAAAGGACACAATAACCTTAAAATTAATGAGAACATAGGATTTAAAAAATAATCAACCAGAAGGAAATAAATAGTAATTTCTTAATGATGGCATCAAAGAATGGATTATTTCTCTGGATCCTACTGGAAAATATATGGTACCATGATGATCTTATCAAAGTTGATTTTGATAGGTCTGGTAGAACTAAAAACTAGCATCAATGATAATTTGTTTAAGGCTAATTGAATGAAATCTTTGCCCACGACCCTGTCCTCCTTCATTGCCTCAACCAATATTCTCCTCAGTCTTCCTCTATTTGTTTTACCGTCATTCAAGAGTGCCACACCTAACTTCTTCATAATAGATTTAGTTTTATATTTTCTTTTAACACCACCATCCATCTCAATCATAGGTGGCTCCACCCTTGTTAAAGGGTGGTCACTTGAATACCCACAAGAAAAAAAATTATTTCAAAATACATGTAAAAAATTTAGTTTTAGTTTAGTACAACTATTGTTGAACACCCTACTCACAAATATTTGAACAACCTACTAAAAAAATTTCAACAGCTAGCTTAGCTAATCAGCCCACAAATCAATTTTATATAACCAACCAACCAAAGTCTAGAGACTTCCCGTAGATAATCAATGTATACTCCAAAGCCTTATATTTTATACTACATATGATAAATTTGTACTGGATTTTGTTTGAACATTTATACTATGAACACTCATCAATCCTGGGAATTCACTAAGGAATCCTTAATACACCAGTTCAAAATAAAGTGCACACTCTTTACGACAAAAATTAGAAAAATCAAGAAAAAAAAAAGTATATATTGTATTGATATCATTCTATCACTTATCTCTAAGCAACAATCAACCTTCTATATATAGAAAAATATATTTTGTGCAAATATATTTGACACAAATTTCTACAATAAATATTGGTGCATTTATCTCCCGATTTATTTTTACTTGACCCAATAACATTGAATTTGCAAAGAAAATATGTGACATCTTATTTATTTTCATATCATTTAGCCTCGTTATGCACGCTAATATGTGAAAAAATTGTATGGATATAATAGTTAGAAGAGCTAGTAGAGTTATGGTAAATGTTGAACACTTTGTCCAAAATTTCTAGAGCCGCCACTGAATTCTCAATATTCTAGTCCAGTTACAGTAGTTGTGTAAACAAATTGTCCCTAATCACCTAACGTGGTGCATAAATCATAGCAGGTCTTATATCAATCTTATCAAAAAAATTCTTTCAACTCATTGCTAACTCGTGATCACAGAGCATTTCTGATGCACACTCTTACCATTTATCCCACACTATTTCTAGGAGTCACATAATCCCAAATTTTCCCACCTTTCTGACTAATTGACATATACAAAGTTTTCACTCTTAAGTATCAGCTGCCTACAAAGTTTTACTCAATCTTCATATATGTTTTACCTTTGTTAAGATCACACTCCATGTTTCAATCCTCGTTACACAGTCAGATTGCAGTGTATTTCATAACAAGTCTAGCTCGTAGTCTGCTTTCTGTTTTTGCCAACTAAAATTATATCATCTGGCCTCTGCAAACGAAATACACCAAGGAACATCCTCTTGAATGTTCCTAGAAGTTTATCCACAAGGACCACAACTAAGGTCAATAAAATCATGACTAACAAATTCAAAAACTTTGAGACATTCCTTTCTACCTACCGTAGGAAACTAGATGTCTATTTAGAAACAATAAACACTGTGATGGCTTACCCCATAGACAAACAAGCAAATACGTGCCCCATCTTCAGAATAAGGTTTTCCCATGCTTTGAGGTATTTCAAGAATGATTTCATGCTGGGTAGGAGTCTGATCATTCTTCTGTAGAGTATCTTCAACCACACATTCATTTTTCATGCCCAAAGAATCGTGAATGAAAGGTTTTCCTTCTACAGTTTTACCTTCTGATCCTTGGTTCATCCTGCGAACTTCATAGTTTGGGAAGCGACCTTCCTCAACACAACAGAAGCAGATTGTCAAACAATGAGGCAAATAGGAATGGGTACTTTTCAAGGACAACAAAAAAAGAAATGGAAAATGAGAAAGTTAAATGCTAGGACTTGATGTTTTAAACAAGAAGGAAAAGATACCAGAAAGAAGAGTATCAACTGTTGCTTCTAAATTACGATGAACTCGCAACTCAGTCTTCGAAATTATCTCTACACCACAACTAAAAGTTGAGGGGCCTTTTCTCTCTAGTATTGTTTTCTGAACACCCCTCCGACTCGCTTCTTCATCCCCTAGAGTCACACTCTGAGAAATAGATAAGTAATGTGACAAGCCATCAAATAGTAAGCCATTCTTTTCCAAGAGAACTAACATAACCGACACAAATAGTTGTAAAATCCCAGGGAGTCAAAGAACGAGCATTGAACAAAATCCATGCATGTTTGTTGGTACTACTCTGTGAGTACAGGTCACTCATAAAAAACAATCAACAGAACAGCTATATCAGAAATATTTAAAGTATCTCACCTGTATTCCCCCAACAAGCATCTCCAATGAAGGATTCATTGTTAAATTCTCTATTGTCACCCCATGAGCAGTGGCAACTAACTGAATGCCACGTTGTGCAATTGTGCTTGCAGCAAGTGCTTCTAGTTTGGTGCCAATTTCATCAATCACAATAACTTGTGGCATATGGTTTTCAACTGCTTCAATCAGTACCTAGATGATATAAAACTCAGAATCAGAATAGGATCCATCTATATATGTGCTTGTTCCATATAGACATAAGGAAACATAGCTATATAAGTCACCAATTTTTCTGAAGTCAAGGATTATATCTTCTGGACTTTTTTCCCCTTGCCCAATAGTTAATCAATTTTAAGTTTTAACTTATGTTCCAGCTCATACCCTATGTTGCATATCAGAGCTAGCCACTTGCATCCGTCTAGCATTACCAATTCCAGCATGAGGTATGTCGCCATCCCCTCCTATTTCATTTGATGTGTCAACAATCATCACACGTTTCATATAGTCATTTGCAAGCATCCGAGCAATGTCCCTACAACAATTGGGATATATTAGTGCCTACGGATGCTCATAAAACTCCATTTTACATTAAATTAAGCCTACAACTATAATTTTGAGCCTAAGTTATTTGACTGGAGCAATTGAACTTTCGAATTTTTAACTTTTACCTACGTAGTGTTGAACACACAAATCATATACCACAAGCATAGCTCTTGCTCACTACAATCAGAGAAAAGAACAATTGCAGGCGAGAAGTAGAAGATGACAATAGTCCCCAAGAGAATACACGGTCAAAAGAACCATGACCAAAAGAATCTTTTCTGGAACATGTTTAACGGCTTCCCAAAGAAAAGAAAATGAAAAGGAAAAAATTCCGAATGTAAGCACTAAGCACATGCAAATGACTACCTGATAATTGTAGTTTTGCCTACTCCTGGAGGCCCAATAAGCAACAAAGAAGCCCCATCTTGAACCAAGTCTCGCAACAAATTGGCGCTTCCTGATACAGCTCGACCAACGCGACAAGTCAAGCCAATAATTGCACCCTTGCGGTTTCTAATGGCACTAATGCGGTGCAAGGTTCTGCTAATGCCTGCCCGATTATCAATGGCAAAGTCACCAACCTACAGCACGAGATTATTCTAAGTAGCAGTCTCTTTAATTGTTTACTCTCCTACCACGACTTTAAAAATCTGACCCTTACTTTCTCTTTCACATTGCCCAAGCCAAAAAGGCAATACTTCCCCCATCCCATTCAAATGGTCCACTTTCACTACTACGGATATCTCAAAACACTTCCATAATCTGCATTTTAATTTTAGATTACTTGAAAACTGTGCCCAAAATACTAAATTAGATTTTTTGATTGGAGTAACTAAATCTGAATATATTCTTTATGAAACACTGACTTGCCAAGTAGGACTTAGTGCATCACAGATTAGAAGGGATAGTCGGAAAAGGAGGCAAAGGCAACAGTTACGTGGTGTCATAATGCCGCCCTTTAAGAAGAAATAGACACCTGTACACAAGCAATTTGCGTGCAAATCGTGTTGCAAAAGATGAAAAGAGAAAAATCTAGAATTGAGATTAATCTGTAATGAAATCTGGGATGTGAAAGTAAAATTGAGGGGAGAAAAAAATCTGGGTGGCAGTTTTTTTTTCTTTCTTCATGGCAGTTTCTTGAGATAGTTAAACTATTTTGGGAAAGAAAAAAAAAAAGTGTGAGAGCAGTGGGGCAGCCTCAAAATTGAGTTTCACGGGTCTTCCCTCTGTAATACTAATAGATGGATAGTAGATATGCTTAATCAACCATATAAAAGCTTGACATTGTCAAGATCTGAGAACTAGTAAGCTAGCTACAAACACAACGCAATTACTCAACAAGTGGTGGGCAAGAAACAACCACACTAACCATCGAAGTGGCGTGTTGAAGATCGTCCACAGAGATAGGAAACTCGGACAAAACAAAGTCTCCCTTTGGAAACCGTGCCAAAGGCTTCCGACCCAAATCCATAACCACTTCAATCAACTGGTGGAGCTCCGGGTGCTCGCTCACTCTCCGCCGCATCTCCTCCGGCAACAGCGCCAACAGACGCCCCAACTCCACGTCCAAGTCATCAACCGACGGCGACAAAGGGACCGGTGAGTTGGAATAGGAGGGGCCCACGATAGGGGTACTACGAGTTTCATTGGCGTGATGATGAGAGAGAAAAGGTGAGAAATTGTGGGAGTTTTGTGGGTAATTATTGGTTTTGAATTTGGAGATGACTAGGGTTTTGAGGTGGAGTTGAGGGGTTGAAGCAGCAGAGAGGCGGAGAGAAGAGGGAGAGAGCATTTGGTTTGGCGGGAAGGTTATGGTTGCTTTGGTTCTGTTTCAGGGTTTGAGAGTTGATGATAATGGGACAGGAACCAGATTTCGTATTTATCGATTCTGGGTGACAGGTTCCATGAGCAAATCTTGTCTTGGGGGAGTTCTTAACAAAACGAGCCGAGTAGAGCCGTGCCAAATTTTGGTTTTCAACTTGCTTCATTTACTAAAATAACTTAAAATCCAAGCTCATATCGATTTATTTACTAAATGGGCTTGTATAAACAAGTTGAATCTATATAAATTAGCAAAGTTTTTTCGAGTGGAGACGAGTTTTAGAGTGTTGCACTCAACTCGATTATTACACAAACTTCAAGTTTTAACTCGAGCTCGGCTCGATTACTATACTAGCAGAACCAAGCTCTTAACAAATTGAGCTTCGAGCTCGATTCGTTTGCAACTCTTATGTTGGGTGTCACTAGGGATGGGCATGTGGACGGATCGGGGCCGGAGACTACTATCTCTACCCCCAATCCCCAAATCCCTTACTCATATCCATCCCCTATCCAATCTCCAACGGAGATTTATTTTTATCCTCCATCCCCGCTCCAAATGGGAAATAGGGATCCCCACAGAGACTTCAAAGGATCCAATCAATTTCCCTAGCGTAACAAGTAAATAAAAAACATAAGTTCAGAAGCCATGAGATAAGATTAGTGGGCAGTGATTTGAACACCAAGAGAACCAGAAATAAAAAACTAGGTGGTTTGGTTTATTTAATAGACATCAATGGCAGCAAAAAAAAAAAGACCATTCTGCAGCACATGAACAAAGAAGACCATTGGTCTTTATTTTTTGGGATGTTTTCACTAAAACACCAAGAAAAACAAAATAGTCGGTGTTGATCGTTGAAATTGTGTTGAGATCGTGTAGCTAACATGCATTAGACTATAGCAGTATATATTGGTTCATAACTAAATATGTTCAATGTATAACATTGAATGGTGGATACTAGTTCATTTTCTTGAACGTTTGATCTAAACTGATACGATTAAACATCTTATCAATTCTATTATTCTCCCCGAAATTGATGATCATCCGATGTCGGTAACCACACGCGTCGAACACATTCATTGATCTTCAGTGGCATTTGAACACTATAATGCACCAACTAAAGGCCATCTAATCTATTTCTTGAAAAGATGAACCGGTACATGTGTTTAAAACGTGTTTTAAGGTCCTATGAAAAAATTTGAAAAAAAAAACTTGAAGGGCTTGATCGGAGCAATCCTTTATATAGTGATTTTATGAAAAAATGCTCCGATCAAGCCTTTCAGGTAGTATTTTTTGCCAAATCCTTTCATAGGACCTTAAAAACACTTTTTGAACACTTTTAACGGCTCAGATTGTCGAAATTTTCTCCGAAAATTGGAGTTTAAGGCCCCGGAAATTTTACACCTCATACCATGGATCCTTCATAATTGATAACTTCATATGAAGTTTAGATTATTATAGTTAAATATAAATTTAGTATTTTCATAAATTAATTTCTATAATATAATTTCTATAATTTTATTAATTCATATTATTTATTAATTTCTATAATTTAATTTCACAATGACTATAATTTCTATAATTTAATTTGATAATTTCTAAAATTTGATTAATTTATATTATTTATTAATTTCTATAATTTAATTCCATAATGACTATAATTTCTATAATATATTTCATGAATAGACCCCGAAGTTTCATAATTCATGAATAGATCCCTATATTTCGGGGATTCGGGGACGGGGCAGATCGGGGACGGGGCGGAGTAGGGCGGGGACGGAGCGGGGAACGGATTCGGAGCGGATTCAAGACGGGGACATGCCTATCTCCACCCCCTATCCAATCCCCAAACATTTTCAAAAAAAAATCCCCATATCCTATCCAATCTCCAAACAGATCTCCATATTGTCGATCCATTCGGATCGGGGATTGGATCAGATTCGGACGGGGCGGATGAAATGCCCAACCCTAGGTGTCACCTTATTTCTAAATGGATTATTTTGCCAAAAAATTGTACTATAGTAATATCATGCGAATTGTGGGTTGGGCTTGAACCGGGTGAGAGTCATTTTGGGCCATGTCTACAGCCTTGTGACTAATAGCATTGTAAATGAGCCCAATTAATAATGGGCTATTTGAACCTGACTTGAGTGAGCTTCATACTACGCGTTTTATAAGTCTTGCGATTCATCTTTCAAACCATATGACGAAACGAGCTTTAGAATTACGTAGATAAGCCGAAGAGGTATATTAAAGTTTTACACCATTTTTACGTTATCTCAAAGTGAATGTGTATCCCGATAAAGTATCGCAGGGGCTTCTTTGAAAAACACACAGGCTATAATCAGTCTCCTAGGCAGGAAATGGTGAGTATATAGATTTAGGGCGTACCAAAACCGTGACGTAGTCTAACCGTGAATAAAGCTAAAGAACTTCATTCTGACTTCTTAACAAATGATTGCATTACAACCCATTGGGAAGGTTGTAAAAGCGATCCGAGGTTGTCTTGCACGTTAAGGACTTCACATTCAGTGAATGATCTTAAGAAGACAAGAAACGAACAAAACATCACTTCTATTATCGAAAATAAAGTGATAATGTAGGAATAAAAGCTTACTAATATGGAAATTAGAAGCTTGCCACTTGTCAAAAGTACGAGCTAGTGCTTGAACCTTAGTAATATTTAATGAATAGCAAAATGGATACTTTGACAAAAAAAATGAAAAGCCACTAATATTTCTGAAATAAGAGTGATAAACGGAATTAAAAAAATAAGGATAATGCTACTAATTCTCTAGGATTAGAAGCTTGAAAATAAGGGAAACAAATGCTAGGACCGGAAAATAAAGGATAAAGGTAAAGACAATTACAGAATTTGAAAAGACATTGAGTCTTGAGACGTGGAGCCATTGACCTCTCTTATTTTCCTCTTTATTATAACACTGAATATTCTGAAAAACAGCACAACAAAACCAAAGTGTGCCAAGTGGGTCATGCTCCAACTTTGTCTAAAACTGCTTCCCACTTGTTCCAAAAAGCTTGAAATATGCCCAACCATTGATTTTCGTACCAATTACCCTAAAATATGTCCAACTGTTGATTTTCGTAGCAATAACCCTAATTGCTACCACGTGTCTCCTTAAATATAGTAAAAAAAAAGGGGGCATAACTCATATTTTCCAGCATTTATTCATACTAGTTCCTTGTATGTACTAACCATTTTGGCTATTTTCATAGCTCACTTAACCTCCATGTAGCAAAACTTCTCTTGTAATCGTTGTAAATATCAAATAATGGAGGAATTTCTCTCAAGAATACCCTGAAAAGCTGTCAGTTGTCCCCTGAATAAGGCCCTGAGAATGCGACACATGTCCATGTCTCCAAACCACTTCCTTTTACTTCTGGAAACTCATGTTGATCGCAAACCAAAGTCCTCTAATGGTTGCCACGTGGCCTTATGAATTTGTCAGAAGCTTGAGTGCTTCCTACTTTTCAAGGCTTATTTCCTGATTTTTTGCTCATCTCTTTGACCATCTGTGACTTTAATTTGCTTAATTGAATTCCACGTAGCACTCATGACCAAATCCTTGTGTATTTACCCTTGTAATGCATAAAATTCAAGAAAATACGAAGAATATTCACTGGATACAGCCTAAGGATCTACAAGGGAATACAAACGTACCCTGAAAAATCTCTAACTACCCTGAAATTGTGGGAGTTTTGCGGGTAATTATTGGGTTTGAATCTTGAGGTGGTGTTAAGGGGTTGGGGTAGCAGAGAGGCGGATAGAAGAGGGAGAGAGCATTTGGTTTGGCGGGAAGGTTACTGTTGGTTAAGTTCTGTACCAAGACCGTTATTCAATTTCAGAGTTTGAGGGTTGATGATGATGAGACAGGAACCAAAATTCGTACTTACCGATTCTGAGTGGCAGCTAATTCCATGAGCAAATCCTGTCTTGGGGGAGTTGGTAAGAATTTACAAATAATGAGCCGGGCCAAGTTTTGTAATGGTTTCGAACTCGCTTCGTTTACCAAAATAACTTAAAATCCGAGTTGAACTCAATTCATTTAAGAACTTAGAGAAAGAAATAAAACAGAAGGGAAAATAATTGAGAATGAAATTAGAGAGAAAATTGAAGAGAAAATGAAAATAAAGTTAAACAAGAATTTGAATATTTCCCTTCCTATTTTTTTAGAACCAAACCCAAACAAAGGAACACTTCCTTTCTCCTCCTTTCTTTATGATCCAACACGAGCTTCTATAAACAAGTTGAGTCTATATAAAATTATAAACCAGTCGACCTTTTTCCAGCAGAGCCAAGTTTTAGAGTGTTCAGCTCAGCTTGATTACTACACAAGCCTAAAGTTTTAGCTCGAGTTCGACTCAATTACTATATGAACATAACCGAGCTCTTAGTGAAATGAGTCTCGAGCCACTCGAGCTCAATTCGTTTGCAACCCTCACAGTGGGTGTTGTTTTGCGAAAAAATTGTAGTAGCAGTAATATCATATGAATGTGGGTTGGGCTTGAACCGGGGGAGTGTCTTTTTGGGCCATGTCTACAGCCTTGTGACTAATAGGATTGTGAATGAGCCCAACCAAGTAATGGACTATTTGAACCTGACTTGAGTGAGCTTCATTTTACGTGTTTTAGGTCCTAGTATTCGTCTTCAAACCAAACCATACGATGAAACGAGCTTTAGTTAAGCCGATCAAAGAGTTATATTTGAGTTTGACACCATCTTTACGTTATCTCAAACTCAAAGTGAATGTTATCGGCATCTCCCGTCGTTGTGACAAAAATGTAGTGTTGTATTACACAAAAGTATAAAAAGTGAACTCTATTTTTGTATTGTTTTGATAAAATGTGTTGCAGTGGTGTTGTTAGAGTGTTGCTAAAATGTAGAAAAATACACAAATATGTACTCCCTCCCTTTTCCCCCTCCTCTCTCTCTCTCTCTCTCTCTCTCGGTGAAGCTAACCTTACAACTCTAGTTTACCTGTTTATGTCTGTCCCCATTTTCTTTGACACAAGCTACACCTAAACAGTACTATTGGAACCAAATTAAACACCTAAAAATGTTAACTAAGCAAAACCTTACACTAACTTCACCTTAACTACATTTATTGGAGATGCCCTTATGCATGCGGTTATCTGAATAAAACGATTCGTTTAATTTAGAAAATCATCGGGTTCAAAAATACGTTCTCATGTTTACTTGTAATTAGGGATGACAATTTTCTTCAATAGGAGTAGGTATGATATACCTTAAAGCATCCCTGGTTGAACATGGAGCGGATATGATTTTGTGATATCCACCTCCGAATACCAGTACTCGCCTCGTTCCAAATTATATATATGTTGGGTCAATATTCAACCTTATGCACAAAACAGTAAACAAAAGCAAGAACAAGATACAACAACGGGGCGGCCTCATAAAAGGTTTGGGTAGGCGGGGTAGGGGCGTAAAAATAAAATTTTTGGTAGGCCATTAGTGATTTATATGTTCATAACACGTAATAAATATATAATGTTGACTACAAGAAATAGAAGCGTTTGGCGTAGATGGAAAAGTTTGTGGTTTTCTTAAGAAAATCTGCGAGTTCATTCAGGGGGCTTTCTTTTCTTTTTCTACATTCTCTTCCCTTTTCTTTTTTCTTACCATAGTCAGTTTCTATCTTCTCTTCCTTTTTTTTTCCCTTTCCACCACATCCTTATCGTTTGTTGACTTTTTTTAAAAAAAATTGCCGGTGTAGTAATTAAGGAAAAAAATAAATAAAACAATTCGTGCGTATTCATAAAATGTTCACATTGCCCATTTCAATTGATTTTCTAATTCTTGCAATAAGAATAGACAATTATGACTGAAAACTATTTTTTATTAACATGAAGACATGAATAACAAAAAAGACAAAATATGGAACACGGTATTTGTCATTTGAAAAAAATCTTGGTTCTTTAATTTTTTTCTAGAAAAAACATAAAGCCTCTTTACATTATCGCCCCAAGGTACAAAAATCTCAGTACGCGACAACAACGGCGTATATGGTTAATTTTAAATCGACGGACCTACTTCCATGAAGAGGGGGGATTTCACTATATTGGGAGATTACAATCCTTGGTGATCACACACTCACTCTTAATCTCACGTTACAATGATTTCCCCACTTTTCACTCGTGTATCTCTCTCTCTCTCACTCTCTACCTCTCTCACTTTGGCACGCCACAAATAAAAGACCTCGCAGCACCACCATGTTGTCATCTCCAATCTGCTACCACTAACAAGCGCTTGTGTCATTAACCAATTGAGCTACATCATACTCCAAACTGGAATATATTACCCAAAAGAATGTTTCCTGACAAGCTAGAATTCACACTGATTAGAAAAAAAACCTGAGTATTGTACCCCCTCGCCTGGGATGCTCTCCACTCTCACACCTCCTTTGGAGGTGTCCACGCTCCCCGACCAGAGTGCCCGCACCCCCTCCCATGGTGCCCCACGAGGCTCACAGCCTCGGCGAAGGTGGTCGGTGAGTCCCTCCCCCTGGGTTACATGTATGTTTTGTGTATATTATATACCTTAAGAGTCCCATATTAAAACTATATACACTTGAGTGTTTTCATATAATCTTGGTGTACTTTATATATATGTAACTTCCATACTATTTTATTTTAAATAGTCATTTTTGTTATTGCATGACATAAATTATTTTAATTTTGATACTCATTCTCGGGGGATTGTCTACTATGCCTTCAGGGTATGGAGGTGGGGATGGAGAATAAATTCTCAATTGGGGATCGGAGGTGGAGTAGGGTCCCCCAGCCTATACCCTACCCGTTGTCATCCTACTTGTGATAAGCCTATCTCAAATGATTATATTCTATATTGTATTGTACACAAATATAAACTGTGTATGTTACAGCTAAATGTTTTATAAACAAAACAGTGTTCACTTCCTAGTCGGATACTCCTCTCTTCCCTCGCATGGCTTCGTGCTGATTTCAAAATCTCGTCATCTCTCCTTTTATTTTGTATTTTTCCCCCCTTTTTTCATTTTCCCTTCCCTTTCCTGAGTACTCATTATAGCACAAGAAATGTGCAATATTGAGTTACCCCATTTTCACTCCGTCTTTCATCGGTTTTTTTTTTATAACTCAGGTGTCGAGGTCAAACTCCGTATCTTATTCATCATTTATAGTTGAACTTGTATGAGTTATTTCTACAGTCCTCCTCCAAAGTTCCACTAAATTAAAATGGAAGACCTTTCTGAAAGTGATTCTGGGTACGTGGTGGGGGCAATAACACTTGCTCTAGTCAAGAATATTACTTGCTTTAATTTGGAGCCCCATGAATTAGTCTTGGTCAAATATAATTTTCTTAGCTTGCAAACTCCCCCCCTTCGACCATTACACACCGCGAAATAGACAACCCAAGTTGAGAGAGACTTGACTATTTTTTTTGTTGCATTATTTTTCCAACTTTCTTTATCTAAGTGGAAGAATTAATTTGACAGCAATGGGCAAAATTGAAAGTTTGTGGCGTGGGTAAGCACTGACATCTTTTGGTTGGTATCCTCCTTCCGTGTCTTGAGAAGAGAAATATCCAGCCCCAAGAGTTGGTTTGGTCTGTTCGTGGGTTTGGTCACTACACAATGGGTCTGAAGGTTCGATTGTTGAGATTGGGCCATAAGAAAGTAGTATTAATTTTCTTGTGAATCTCATAATTTTGGTATGAATAACCTACCTTTGACCGAACGAGAAAATTGAAGGAATTAATCGAAGTGCGTGTAAGCTGGTCCGGACAACGTGACCACTGAACCCAAAATGAAAAAGAGACAACTTTCATGATTGGTCAAATTACACCACAATAGCGGCATGCGTTTTATTTTATTTTATATATATTGTGTTTCAATGACACGGAGAATGTTTTAATTTGGAATATAAAGTGGTCCGAGTGGAGTTCCATAGTTGCATCCAATCATGTTTTACAAGATACCCCCCTCTAGGGGTAGTTAACATAGGGTCCATAGTTGCATCCAATCATGTTTTACCCGATCCAATAATATAGGGTCTGTCAACGGTCTGGTTTGGTGTGGATTGGTTTGAACCAAAAGTCTACAGTTCAATGAAAGACAACAATCAGTGTCCGAACCAAAAGTCTACAGTCCGGTTCCAAAACAATAAAAAAACTCACGGTTTGGTTCATGGTTATCCACAGATTATTACATTCCATAAAATAAAATAAAAAAAATTTTCATATCCCAAATTAATTCTAAGCGCAGAATATATATAATTGTAATTTTGGATAAATATGTGTGTGCGCGCGCAAGTTGCAACATTGAGAAAAATTACAGTATATACAGAACAGTAAGTAAGTAATATAGTAATATATGTGCAATTTGCAACTTTGATCAAAATTATAATTACTAATTACAGTTTGCACTCTTACTTTTTATTTATACCACATTCACCCATTTTGGGTAAATAATTATATGTGTATATATACGCTCACACATACGTATATATTATTATTTTTATTTATAAGATTCTCACGGTCTGGTTCGGTTTATTCACAGTTCTTTTATGAAAATTCATGGACCGAACCGCGAGGCACAGTTTTCTGATTTTTCAATCCGTGTCCGGGCCATTAATCCACGAACTAATACAAAACCTATGGTCCGGATCGGTTCGGTTCGGATTCGCGGTTCACAAATTTTTACTGACAACCCTAGGTGAATATAACCTTATTTTTCATTTGCTAAAATGGGAATTCAATAAAATCATATGGGTTGACTTTAGCAAATGGTTTCCTTATTTGCTAAAATCAACTCAATTGATTTTATGGGATTCTCACAAATAGGAAACAAGGCCCAAGTATGAATGACATTAAATTGAAAATGAAATCCATAATCACTATAAGCCCAACTCAACTACTAGCCCCATTAAGGGAAAATACATAGGGAAATTAGAAACAAAGTCCATAATCACCATAAAACCAACTCAACTAATAGAACCTTGGTTTGTTTCAGGAACTTAATTAAAGTTCTGCTGTAATCAAGTTATAAGTTTTAGCGAGTCATATAGTATAGCAATAGGGCAACTCTCATGTGCGGGTAAAAACAAAACCGACCAAACCAAACCAACCTAATGTTATGCCAAAACACCCAAATGAAGTATGAGAATATCAACACATCAACAACAAAAAAAAACAAAACACAAGGATTTACATGGTTCCCCCAAGCATGAAACTCTAGAGGTATGTCCACAAGAAAAAGTAAAAGGATTCACTATCAATGGTGAGTAATACAAAGAGTCGGCCATACCCGTAACTCTACTTGAAGCATCCAATAGATATCTAGGAACAAATCTCTTAGGCGCGACTTACAGAGCATCAGTGTCTCACATACACAAAAGAGATGACTCCAAACCCTAGATATCTCAAATCACAACTCAAGACTAACCAATGGAACAATTGAGAAACCTTAACATATCACGAGGAACCCCATAGGGGCTCCCTCAAAAGGATTCACTCAAGAAGTCCAAATCCTAATAGCCCCAAAGCCTCTATTTTTATGAAAGTACAAAAAAATAGGTCAAAACACATTAACAACACAACTGCTGCCCTATTCATCTGCACCAAGCTTAAGCTGGTCCGGACCAAAGATGCTAGAGCAAAACTAGACCAACTGGGGCCTTTCGTCCAGACCAAAAAAATCCCTCATCCATACGAGAGATGCTGCAAGCTCCCAAAATGTCCCAAATTCGCTAGTCAGGGCCAGACTTCCCTTGGTCCGAACCAAAGATGCTGAAACTGACCTTTCGCACCAAAATTTGTACCTTTCTTTGAACGTCTTGAATTCAAGGAATATCTTCAACACTGGAATTTTCGGGGTTTGGTAGGTCCAAGTCCGGTCAAGTTCGGTTCGTTGTTTTTAAGAAAAAATTTAATTTTCGGTTTGGTTTCCGGTACCTTAAAATCTAACCTAAATGAACCCATGCATTCTACAATCAATGAGAAACCGATTAGGGGTTTTCATGCTCAGTAAAGATAAGGGGATCGATTGCCTTGCACCGATCACATACCGACGGCGTCCTTTGTCAAAATCAAATTCTGAGAAATTTGAATCAAATTGGGTGATTTTGGATTGAGCTCATACAACCGTTTGATTGCCTCGATTCCCGCATAGGCCCACTCGAAATTTGATTTTGAGAAGGATGAATTGCTCGGATCGACTGGATGGGACCCACGACGGTGTCGGCGACACCGTCTGTACACATGCATCTGTGCATGTAGTAGCGTTCTTTCATGCTTTAATAGTGTTGGACTCCTAGACTAAACTGGTCTGACCAAATCGAGCTAAACCGAACCCTGGTCAACACATTCTAAAGAAATCTTAAACATGATATCATGCATATGAAATTGGAGAAAATTACGTTGAGAACGAAGTGATTAAGGAGTTTGTTTATGCCCTCTTTTGATTTTGGAAACTAAGTATGGAGTTTTGGAACATTTTTCTTTCCTATTTTCGAACTGTTACTTGAGGAAGTACTTGTTTACATATAATGGCTTATACCCACTGTTAGAGTATCCAGCTTTGGTTATTCCGAGGATGACATCTAGTCTTGGCCACCATAATACATCGTGAGCTGAGACGAGAAAGCACAAAAAAATTAGCTTCCTACTCTTTTTGGCATATACTTTGATGTGAGTTATATTGGTTAATGTATACACTTGCCCTTTAAATTATTCAATTTTTTTTTTACATTATCCTTAAACTACCATTTGAACATGCTTGTCTTTTGAACTATCAGACCATCACTTTGAACACGCATGCTCTTTGAACTATCAATCCGTTATATAATCAAACCGATTCATAACTCCCACCCATGTTTTAGACAGAAAACTAGATTAATTTGGGGTTTCATCCAACCCCCTCTCCAAAACCCTAATTCCCTCATCCCTCAACTTATGTCCACATTCATTTACCCACAGCAACTCCTCATCAACCACAGTAATTTCCTATAGCTCATTTTCACTTCATAAAGCTGAGATCTTGTAATGTAATTGTGCGGCTTTTACCAGATCAAGTTATCCGGATCAGATTCACCGATAGCCATGATATTGCGGAGGTTTCGGGAGAGGCAGAAGAGGCATGTGGTGGAATTGAGGATGGTGAGGTGAAATCACTACAGGCGTATAGTGAGTGAATTAAAAGTGTTTTGAAAGGTCCGGATTTTAAATAAAACTCTTCCGTGGAAGAGTCGACTCTTCCACGGAAGAGTTTTATTTAAAATTTGGACCATCCAAAAAGAGAACGGATGGCTCTCGTTACTCACTACACGCTTGTAAATGTAGACTTGTAGTGATCAAGTCATTACAAGCCCCCCGGGTCCAGGTTGGACAGGGTAAGGGTTTTGGATTGAATGTGGCGGTGGGGTTTGGAGAGGTTAAAGCGGAGGCAGATGAGGGAGGATTCGGCATTGGTGAGGGAGGAGAGGGAGGGCGTGTGATCTCGGTAATCAATAGCTTGAATTTTATCTCGGCAATGAATGACTTAGATCATGCAAGTGCCAAAATGAAATCACGGACATTAATTACGCGATCAACGGATCAGATGTTGCACTACAATCTTATAGTGTGGCTCTGCACTACAGGATTTCCAATTCCGTTGTTGGGATTGTTTTTTCTTCTTCTTTACTTAATTTTCTGCGTCCTATGGAGTAATTAGGTTCTGTTAAGGTCATAACATTGGAATTCACAGCAAAGAAGTTGGTTGATTCTCTACAATAACACTCATGTGAGTTTTTGTACAAGTACAGTGAATTCTACACTTTGTTTTACAGAGAGAACAGGGAAGTTTCGAAATTCCAATTAAAGGCTTTAAATATGGAGTAGTTGTAAGACACCAACAGTCCAGGTTATTTCTCCTTTGGGGAATGTCTCACTTGATGGGCTAATTATTAGATACTCTCAAGTATCATGGGGCAATATCACGTGGTACTCCTTACAAATGAAAGATCGCTACCATTTTAGATGGGTCACTCCTTGTTTTCTAACCACCCAACAAAAGTGAATAATAATGGTTCTTACCAAATGATTTGTCGTTGCGTAAACAGTGGGGAGTACCACACAACATCGCCACGTGTACCACGCAACATCGCCACGTGGTACCCTGGAGGCATCTCTCCCTCTATCTTGTGACTCCAGCTAGGTTGGGTGGAAACAAAGATCATAAATTTTCAGGGGACCAAAAAAACAATATAGCCAATGAAGCAATGGAATTGTTTTGAACTTGTGGGTGATTTCATTGCACACAGCACATAAAAGTGACCAAGCCAATTGAAATGGAGATCAGTAACGCCTTTTTTTTTTAGAACAAAGTCATAAAAAATCATGCCCACAAAAAGCTAAAGTGCAGGAGGCGTGCCTTAGGACACACCTTATTTACATTCCCCCACATGGCACATCAAATCCATTGCACACCTTTTTTTTTTTTCCCTTTTTTAATAATTTATTGTCCGGACCAACTTATGTATACTTCGACTGATTCCGAAATAATAAAATTAATGATCGGGCAAAATCTCAAGTAGTCCTTACGTAAATTCACTACCCACTTACCCCTCCTTTATAACATATATAATGACCGTAGAGAGCAAATAAAAATAATTGCTTGGATATATTGTAGAAAGAATTGCTTGGAGTATCATTTTCGATTGCAAGTACCTTATGGTGCGCTTCGACAACATAACTTTCAAGTAAATTTACCGCGAAGCAAACATGTTTGCCGATGCTCTATCCAATAATACCCCAATATCAGCGAGGGATGTACACTTTATCTTAGCATTCCATTTTGCTACCCTTAGGGGGTGTTTCACTAACTTAATTTTTTGAAAAAATTGATTTTTCACGATTTTTTATGTGATATGTTGTGAGAGAAAGACGGTGTTTGGAAAAAACAATTTTCTATTATTGTAACACCATCTCAGTCCATAGAACATACAATAGTGCTACTCACGTGTTCTGTGATCAAATGGTTGTCTAGCTTATGGTACAATGATTTACCTAGCTAAACCAAATGACAAAATAGCCTCATGGATTTTTTTTTTCCCACTATTTTGACCTTCTAATTTCTTTTTGTGGGGTTAGACCTAAGATTTCTACTCTACTCTGGCAACTTATACTCCATTCATCCTATTTTATTTGTCAATTATTCTTTTTTTTGTTTTAGTTGTCTATATCTTTCAATTTATAATATTTTTCTTGATTTTGAAAACTCTAAACAAAAGAGAACAAACTGATAGTATCAAATTTGATCCATATTATATGGTTTTGAAGATCTAAATTGAAAATATAAGCAATTGAAATAAAAGAGACGAAAAGAATAATTGACAAACAAAATGAGACAAAGGGAGTAATATTTTGCTTTTTCTGCATTCTAAGTTAGATTTACGTTAACTTTTTTAGATTATTTATTTATATCGGCAAAAGCAATTTAAAAAATGAAAATTATAACAAAAGCGAAAAAAAATCTCTAAAGGCGTAAACAAATTGTAACGACTATCTTTTCTTTCTTTTTTTTTTGTATTCAGTGGTGTCTTATCTAAACCTTCTTTTAATTTGGTTCAATTTGTAAATTTATTTGATTTTTTCCGTTGAAGCGAATTTCTCCAATCTAGAAAGCAAAATTTGGTGCAAAGTGGTACTCCCTCCGTCCCTATTTATTGGTCTACAAACATACATTTTTTTTCATATTTTAGGACTCGTTTGTTTGACTGAAGATAAAAGGAGGGGATATAAAATCCCTGGAATATAAGTGGAATATGGAATCCCTTGGAATATTGCTCAAGATATAAATGGATGGAGAAAATACATATCTGGTGTTTGTATTCAACGAGATACAACAACTGGGAAGCACTATTTTTTGTTATAGCACATGGGCAATACGGTAAATCCCATTCAAATCCCCCACCACCGAATTTTATATCCCAGCAGGTTGGGATAAAAAAAAAATGGGTGGGGATTTGAAATCCCATCTAAATTAAAAGCAACAAACATTAGATTTTGGGTCTCACTCCATTTCACCTCATACCCCACCCTTCAAATTCTACATAACAAAAAAGGCCTTAGAATTTGTCTATGTTTAAAAGTCAATACGTAAATTGAGTCAATTTTTCTCTTTTACCCTTGTCTTCAAATATTTACTAACAAATCAATCATGATTGAAACGTAAAACTGGAAAGACAAAAATTATAGTTCATGTAATCATGATATTTTCTAAAAGAAATAATATAAAAATTCAAAATGGACCCGCAAACACGGTCAAAAGGAGTATGTAAAAAGCAAATGCAGTTCAATAATTAAAATAAATATATACTCCAAATGTGAAGGGTATAGTTGTCATTTTAGAAGGAGGAATCTTTAGACGAAGTATAGAGACGACAGGCGCCAGTTATGATGCATCGGTTGGGGAGAAATTCCAATTCTTTTAGGCTACGCCCAATGGAATGGATCGGACCGATAATAGCACAGCCCTTATTGAATTTTCTGACACATATTGGTGCTTATTATAAATTGAGAATCCGTGCTGTTTTAATCAATTTGCAGATAAAACCAAGACAGCAATTCAGTGGGACAAGGACGGCATTCATGCACCATCAACATCATCCCCCCCAGGCGTGAAGATCCGGTCGTCAATTGCCACCAGAATTTTGGCCTTCCAACCAGCTGGGCATAATTGATAAAGGGTGGGTATTTATGTCACACCCAAGAACATGGTTTCCCCTCAATACATTTCATTTCAGACTTAGGGGTTGTTACTGTGCAGTTTGTACGCAGTAGTTGACGAGCAATTTATGCACAACTGTTGTTGTGTACAATTTGGACCGTTCACGAGTGTTTTCAACGGGTCGGATTGAAGATAAACTATTCGCGTGAATAGTTCTCCTATTTTGATTAAAATCTGGATCGTTCATCTAAGCAACGGACGGCCCAGATCGTACGCAGTAGTTGTTGTGCGCATCTGCTGTTCATTCTTATGTTTTGAAATTTTTGGTCTTGTTTGGTAACCATTTCATTTCCTGTTTTCGGTTTTCATTTTAAGATTGGCATTGTTTGCGAAAATAGAACACATAAAATTGGCCGAGTTACCAAACAGACCCTTTATGTTCCAGATTTTCTTCTCTCCTATTTTTTGGTCAAGCTATATATAAGTCTTTAAATAAAGAGCAATGCTATGGTGACTTACATTTTGGGTACCATGTAATAGTTTACTATTTGTAATTGGTAGAATGTCCCCATGCGTAATGAATTTGCGTCAAATGCAATGGAGCATATTTGACTAATAATACATTGGTGAGTAGTGATACACATGGTACTCAAAATATAGCTTAAATATATTTGGTCACCGAAGTATTAGTGTTGTATAATAGACTAGGATTTCTTAGTACAGGTGCTAATGGTGCATGTCTTTAACTGGACCAAGGAAAAGAAAAATAAAAAATGTGCTTGAGCTGGTTTAAACACCTTTGACCGTCCTAAAAAAAAGCTTGATTTTAATTTGCAATCATTATATTTGGTTGTATCACATTATTAACACTAAAGTACCAACGGGTTAGGGATCAAAAAAAAAAGTAGTAAGGGGTTGTCTGCTCCCAAAGCACCAGAGATATTTCGAGTTGTTAATTTCAAGATCTTAAAATTAATTGTGATCAACCCTCGCGCACACAGTTGTCAAGAAAATAAATTGACATCCATAAAAAATTTCTATCAAATAAAGAGGTAACCTAATCCAAAACCATGTTTCACAACTGCGGGATGGGTTTTTGTGTCTCTACCACAATTTTTGCAGAATGATGGTTTTATACTTTTATAGAAACCCTAGAATTGGGTAGGCCACTAGGCCATTGAAGTGAACCAGAGTAATTGGAACTGAAAACGGGGGAGACAACAGAGAGTTATGGTAACCAGTAAAAGATTTTGTAGGGGTGTCTGGCGGTCCTGACGGATTAGCGTTTAATCCAATCCTAATCCGCAGTCACTGCTTTTAAAAATATAATCCGTGTCCGACCAAAAGTCTCACTTGTTCGATTCCAATTCGATCCTGAGTCACGGATCGGCTTCCGTTTTATCTACGGACAGACATTATATAAAGACATTATTATTACAAAGTCATAATCCCAAGCATAAAAATAAATCAAGAAGCATCACAAAGTACATTATTCAAATTCTATAAATACTAAGGACACCACAAGTTCACAAACACAGTAGTTCGTTATAGCTAATTCCTATTTTGAAACTAACACATCAACTTGAAACAATAAGAAATCAAAGTAAAGAGCTCCCGTAGCTAATTGGAGAAGATGTCTTCATTGGAATATCACACTAATGGGTCATCAATAAAAATACACATCCAAGTTTTGAAAGAGATCACAGTTTACCCCCTAGTCTGTGTAGTAGAAATTTGTGTAAAATTATGTGTGTGTATAGATATATATATATATATAAAAAAAAAATTATATATAATAAAAATCTCACGGTCCGGATCGGTTAATCCACGGTTTCGAAATCAAAATCCGTGTCCGGACCATGAGTCACGGTTTACTATTTTTTCAATTCGTGTCCGGACCATTAATCCACGGTTAAAATCCAAAACGCACGGATCGATTCGGTCCGGACCGGATTCACGGTTCACTGATTTTTTTGTGCAGCCCTAGTAAGTACTACTTGACAGAGAGTTATGGTAACCAGAAGTACTAATTGCCAGTTGGTTTTTGGCCTTAAACTTAGGGACTTGCTCCTTTCTTTTTACTCTTTTAGGTTCGATTTTCTTTATCAACAATTTTTAGGATCACTTCACCTTCTCGAGTAATTGTGTGAAAAGGGGATAATAGAGATTAATTGAGAGTGCGTGTAACTTGATCCGAAACATCGTCTCATAAAAAAAATTGAAGTAGAAAAGGTGAATGGGCGGCGCATTCAGAAAAGGTGGTGCACGAGCTACAAATAACGAAAGAAAAAGCTGGAGGCTGCAGTCATCACAAAAGCTCATGCCTTTGTCATCATGAATCACCACCACAAAACTTATTGGTACAAATTTATGGAAATGATCAGATTCATAAATAATAGCAAAGCACGTTGTACCTATTTTTCCAAATTTATTGTACCAATCTGTAGATATCATTAGGTTCTTTTGATTGGTCCAAAAAATATGAACAAAAGTAATTCAATTTTATTCTTACATGAACACATAAAATAGGATGAAATCAGTATAGGCTAAGTTCCCAACAAAAAAGTAAATAAATAAATAAAATTTCCAACTTGGCCTTTTGAGCTAAACAGGCTAAAAGTGCTAAAAAATAGTTAATGAATATAAAGAGAATTATCTATTTCGAAATCCATTTTTTGGTAATTTTATCGCTTCTAACTTTTGGGAAACTCACAAACTAGCTTGCAAAATTTACGTGAAGAATATTACTAATTAGATTTCTCCAGCTACGGTAGTTATTGTTTTCGAAGAAATTTAGTTGAAAAAAGAAGAAGCTAAGAGTGGACTGAAAGAAAATACGGAGAAATTTTAACAAGGAACATAAGAGCAAACATACATTTCAAAATTATATCTGCACCGAATGTACTAACGCGTTACCTCTCCTCATCAATTTGTAGGGTTCGTTGAACTTAGACGGCTATGAACACATATGTAGGAACCGATCTTGACAATATTGCCAACAAATCATAGGTACCCAATCATTCATATTTTATAAAATAATTGTACGAAGGATCAATAAGGTATCTGATCGATATTATCGGGTTAATTGGCAATAAATCCTAGTTGGTAAAGTAGTGCTAGTTAGGCATGGATCGCATAAGTACTCCAGCCATAAGCACATTATTTTTATAATAGTAACATACCAAAAGAAGTAACCTAATACTACATGTATAGCCGCCCTTAGGCAATTGGTACATAAATTAAACAACTAGTTAGCTAGGCAATAACTTTGGAGGCAGGATTGGATTAATCTAACATACTTTGGGCTACATTAGGACGTTTTCGCATGGAACTTTTAGTCGATTTCTGTATAATTTTTAGATCACATCGTTCGGCTTGATGGAAAAAAAAGCGGAAAAGTATAAACTATAGACTCAAATTGAAAAGAAAAAATTATATACGATGACATAAGAAGAACCAAAAAAAAAACTTAAAAATTAAAAAGGTCAATAATGTGCAACTGACTCTAAATAAAACCCATATTTTGGGGGGTAAATTAAAACCCATAACTACAACTGATCAAATGTGCAACTTACATATCTTGTGTTTTTTTTTATAGAGAAAAGGGAGTGTTCCCCTAATTAGTTTTTTTTTTCAAAAACTAGTTTTTCTTAAAAATCGAGACAAGTCGTCCTCTCACAATACATCACATAAAAAGGTGTGAACACAAAAATCGATGCAGTTTTAAAACAAAATTCCCTTAGTGAAACACCAAAGTATGAGTTAAACGGAGAAACATCAATGGTGGAAGGGGCCAAGAAAACCCAAAAACTAACGAAGCAAAAAACCACAAGCTGAAAAGGGGAAAGGTTGGCAAGATACCAACAAAATAACAAAAAGACACCAAAATTACACCAATTAAATAGCCCCTTTTTCTGCCAGAAACTTACACATCTTGTTCTAATTAATTAAGGAAGCACACATGAGTAGGGCAACTGACATGTACCTAATATAAATTCTAAACTGCACTTAAAGGGCACTGACTCACTAATTGAAAGAAGAATAAAGAAAATTAACATTTAAAATTGATGAAAGCATGCATCATGAAGAAAGTGGGCATTCCATTCACAAGATATATCTGTACTTCTAATCCAGTGGAAACACAGAAATCTTAAACAAAGTTGTGTCCATTTGTTTTAATTCTGTATTATACTCCTAGCTCAAACAAAAGAGGGAGAGGAAAAAAAGAGAGGGTAAACTCTACCAATTTGTTTCCATAATTGAGAGTATATGGATCAGCTTACGCACGTGCACTTTGATTAATTTCTCAAGACGAAATTCCACCTGGAACGGAAGGTACAGTCAAAGATAGGACAAAGTCTTCTATCGACTGGTCCAAAATAAATTGATAGCACTTGAAACGTATCGATTCTGAGACATAAGAACAAAGCAAATTAACCCGGAAGTTCCAATCCTTAATTTTCCCTATCATTTCCGTCAGCCCTTCCAAATTTTTTGTCTTCCTATCAACAACAAGATAACGACATATATAGCCTTAATTTATATGAATTATTTACCTAAATTGTCACATCTTGTTCTACTTCAGCACGGGAGGCACCATCCTAGGGTTCATATTCTCTCAAATCCACGCTTACAAAATATCTTGAATCGAGTCACGAATAAACGGAAGAACTTCAAAATAATACTCCAAATTAATTATCTTGCGAAAGAGAGTATTTTTCAATACCCCTCCTCGGCTCTTCCAACAAGACTAAACATTTTTTTTTTGGTCATTCGTCAATTTTAATCTATTACACGGGAGAGAGGAGAATGAGACTCGATCCCAGGATGCAGTGTGGACATCCAAGAGAACTATCCTACATTACTCCTCTTTCTTTTTTTGGTAAAATAATTCTTTATTAAAAAAAAAAGGTCAAGGAAATATCCTTGATAGCCTACACTAAAATTAATACAACAATTACAACAATCTGTTTTCACCAAAATGAAAGTGTACGGGAATGGGAATGGGAATGGGAAGTGTACGGAAAGAGACCCAAATAGTGAAAGACAATAATTCCATAAAAGAATTTGTGGGTAAAGCAACTCAATGATTGCAGATTTAATATGCATGTTTGCATGGCCTCTTGTGGTGTTTTTTTCTCACTTTGCATGCACTCCATGTCATCTTCGTCGTACAAAATCCAATTAAAAAATTTCAAGCTTTAAATTTATTTAATATAATACGTTAACATCATAAACCATATAACCACAGATAAAAAGATACTCGATTACAATAGCAAGAATATAAAAAGTGGAGCTGGATTAATTATTATGTTAATATAAAGTTTTTAACATAATCCAAAAAGCACAATCAGATTTGTTTGTTAAGTTCTTGGTACAAATCTACCAGTCAATGGAATTAAATCTTGCCTTGTTTCTTTCAGTAGTCTTTGTCTAGGTTTTTTCGGCTGTAAATATTTTATGTAAATGACCCCATGCTGCCCACAAATGAGGAAATTTGGAGATATGATAATTCCACGCGATCCTCTATTTGAAGATCTTGTTCGTTTTTTTTACTCATTTTACTTTTATAGTTGTGTGTTCGAGATAGAATATGGTACCTTCACTAATTTTGAAATCCTGAAGTAATCGAGGCAATCTGTGTCCAGTTTGGGCACGGGTCCACATTGGAATTTTCGTGTTTCTTTTTATTTCTTTCGGGTTATGGATTATCCAAAATTTACCTACACAACAATCAAGTGTAAGAGAACTTCTTCTCCCTTGACACCGCACAATAATAGAAGTCATCGGTGACCTGAGTGATTAGGTCGAACTTTTTCATGAATGATTTTGGTTGATATGGATTTTAGAATTAGTTATGATCTACTTTCATAATAGGCTTTTAATTCAATTTTACCGGTGCTTATTTTGGGACAAGGTTTTCTCTTTAAACTCTCCCTCGGAGTAGAAGTTAAGAATGTCATTGTTGTGATTGAAGGCAGATTAGTTTGGAATACAATCATAAGAAAGTTACTCCCTTTGTCCCAATTTGGTTGTTCACTATGAATATTTGTGCCATTTTTAAACATTTAAAACTTTTTATTTGTAGTGTTTTTGGCCTTGTTCGTTTTCCAGTTTAGTTTTAGTTTTAGTTTTGATGGCATCATCATTCCTCTCACTTCCCTCTTTATCTCTCTCCACTCATTACACCTGATGACATCATCAAAACTAAACTAAACTATCTGACCAAACAAAGCCTTTAAAGTTTTTGAAAATCTTGTCTTATAGAACTATAAATTAAGATCAATCAAATAAGATCTATATTGCATATAAAATACATTATAGATTGAAAAATATAAGAGTTTTAAAAAAGCATACATAACTGTAGTGAGTAAACAAATTGAGACGGAGGGAGTATCAATTACTAAAAATTTATGAAAGTCGTACATTCGTACAAAAAATTTAATTGTTTCCATTGTTTACACTCCATAGCTAATTTTAAATAGTTGTTGTCAATTACTAGAAATTTATGAAAGTTGTAGATTTGTAGAAAATAAGTTAATTGTTTCCATTGTTTACACTCCATAGCTAATTTTAAATAGTTGGTGATGCAATAGTATGTTATCATACCAATAGTGACATATTTGATTAAATCGACAATGAAACTATGATCATGAAAAGCTTTCAAAATATGAGAACTCTTTGTGGTTTATTGTAAAAAAAAAAAAATATTCTTTAGTAACCTTATTGTCGAATGTGTTAATTTTTATACTTCAATAAAAAAAAATCTTTATTTTCTTATTGGTGTCTATTAATGGAATTTTTTGGTCAAGTTACAGTGCCCTCACTAAAAGGTTTTTTCTAGCTACGCCAGTACGCCACTAGACCCATAAGCCTCTGCTATCTCCAAAAACAAAAATTGGGCATTGAACTTGGACCTGTGATTTTGACTGAGTAAAACGTTTCTCCAACACTCTCTATGCATGTCTCACCATAAACTGCAACTTGTAAAATGTACCTAAGGCTGGTAATGAATCAAGTTTTTTTTTTTTTTTTTGGTAATCAAGTAATGAATCAAGTTATTTTAGCACTATTCGTATTACGTTCTAGAATTTTGTTCAAAATCGATTTGCTATATAAGTGGAGTCCAAACTTAAACACATTTTTTGAGAATTTTGATATTTTTCAAATCAAACTCGAACAATACATTATTTGGCTCAGATCGTTTGCTGATGTAAAGATCATTTTCAAGAAATGGTATATTTTGATACTTTTATATTTGGGCAAATTTAAGTAACACCGCATAGGTTTTCCCCAATGAGGGATACCATATTCACGTATGAGAAATGCCAATGAACCTCATGTGATTTCTTGGTATTGGAACGACATTGATTGCCAACATAAATTACTTTATTGTCAATATATGAGTCCAAAAGATTGTGAATTGAGAGCTTTTATAATTTATTTATTAGAAAGACAGTGATTTTATTGATACAAGTCACTTTTGTCTAATTCCATCACATGTTTTGTTGAGCCAATGAGGTTGATCGTCGATGAAATGAATATCAAAATCACAAGGGGTTTTATAGTAATTTCTCCTACATGAACGTGGATTCATTATTAAGAAAAACTTCAGGGGATGTAAGTGGAATTTACTCATTATTTTTATTAAACTTTGTCTCCAATGAGAATGGTAATGCTCCGTTCAGTTGTTAAGAATATAGTGCAGGAAAGTTAACTTTGGGAAAAGTGAATCGAAGAAAAGCAAAGGTAAAAGATAGCTATTTCTGTGAGTGTTTATTTGACGAAGAAATTTTATAAGGAAACTGATATTAAATTGGACATTTGGCGCGGGGAGGGGGGGTGCAAACGTAGAGGATTTAAACTTCTTTATCTTGATGCAATGGCTATTTCAAATAAAGTAATTTTAGAGCTAAATGTGGCCACAATGTTTTTAGAAAATTAATACATCCGTATTGCTACATCTTAATCATGGTGCAATCGGGGCGGATAGAGGGGTGCATGCGGGAGCTCGAGTTCCTGCAACCTTCTGACCCAATCATTACTTTTCCGCGACACTAAATTTGATATCTTTTGTAGAATCGGTTTAAAAGGGAAAGTGAGTCATATTCAGGAAATCATTTTCCTGAGGCCTGGTAACTCTGTAAAATAGTATGAAAAAATTAATTCATTCTTTCTTGACACTTGAATGGGCCTGTTGTGTAGATGGTACTTTCCAACCTGAGTTCACTTATTTGCGAAGGTTGCAGACAAGTTCACTTCCGTAAATTGGGTATTTTGGTCATTTCGTATTTTCACCAATTTGTTTTTAATCCAACTTGGAAGCGTGTCCCGTCGCTGTCCTCCTCGACAATAACTAATCGAAAATGGTGGGACATATTACACACACAGCAATACCCTTTTGGATAGTGATTTTAACGGACCTGGGGCCTACTGTCCGCGGGGTTGGCAGGTCGTGTTAATTCTCATCTGTTTTATGCATTAACGGCTTAAATTGCATTAAATAATGGATAATTCGGATACACTTTGAACATATAATATCTGAGCCATTGATGCGCGAAATAAAAGACTAAATGGGGGTAGGCAACTAGGACATCAATTTTCATGCGCCCTTTTTGGGTAAGTGCAGTGCTTTTTTGTCTTTTAATGAAATATTAACACATTGAATTTTACAAAAAGACAAAAAAAAAGGGAGTGTAAAAATTATTTCCCTATCAGATTGAAAAAAAAAAAAAAAAAATCACTCCCTACCCTTTATTGCTCGCTTATGAAAACGAGCACCGGAACCGGATGGCTAGTATTTATGCGAGGAAAATGCTAAAAACAGTTTATCGGCTGTCATTAAGTTCAAAAATTATACTACTGTCAAAATAATTAAAAGTGGAGTAAATGTATCTTCAAAAGTGCAAATAGTACTTCCTCCATCCCAAATTGTTAGGAGAAATGCGATGCGTACATCACTTACGCACCCCAAATGGTGTGTGTGTGTTACCCATAGCATTGTTAAATTATTAGTCATATTTTGGGAATCCAACTTTTTGTGAAAAGTACTAAAAGGGGAAATAAAATGTACACACTTTTCTTTATTAACTTTTTAAAATGATCATATGTTTTGAGACATGTCAAAAAAGAAAAGTAGAACCAATAATTTGGGACGAAGAGTATATTATGTTAAAGAATGTACGTAGTTTCTTCTCTATCTGTCTGGATTTGTTTGTCCACAAACATATTTTTTCTCCGAAAATGTTTGTCCATTTTCAAAAGTTAAAGAATAAAGTATGAAAATTTTACTTTTTTGCCCATTTTCTAAAACTTAAAATAACAAGTCAAAAACTATTTTTTTTTAAATAATGTGTTTACATTCTTGAACTTTTTTTTGCACCATATTAAAGTTATCAATGAGTTCTATCAAATAAGATTCATATTGATTTTTTTTTGCAACTACATCATTTTTTAGTTTGAAAATTGCACATTTGTATCTTTGCAACGAAAAACAATTAACTTAAACTTCATGACCCTTTGAGGAAGGCATGGAAGAGAAAAACAATTGAATCTAGGCTTGCTAATGGCTACATTGCTGATATCGCTTCCACACATCAAGATCAATCCCACATCAAAAAATTGTGGGAAGTAAAACTTTTAAGAGGTAATTAATTATCCATCCAGATTTTGGATATCACATACGTTTTCATCCTCCTATTTTTACGGAGTTATGTTTTCATCCTCTTATAATGTGATTGGTCATAATTGTTGGGGATTCGCGCGCTTGAAACCCACAGACAAACACACACAATCGAAGAACAAACCAAGAACAGAAAACAATGAGAAACAAGAAAGAACAAGACACGAGATTTTTCGTGGTTCCGGACTTAAGTTCGATTGTTTAATCGCATCTCCCACGAAGTCTTTGTGTTTCACTATGATGAACAATAATTCACACATTACATTGGGGGCTGCCCTAAGTGTCCCTTTTATAGTGTAAAAAGGCGATTACAATACATCGAAAACCCTAAAAACGAAAACCGCGCATTTTTTTCCGAAGGTGGACCGTCCGGACCGACTTTAACCCCTTCGTCCGGACCAAAAACCAATCCGTCCGGACCGACTTGAACCCGTCCGGACTAAATTTCAAAGAACTTCAAAATTTCACCAAAACCCACGCAGACAACTTTACGCATTTTCTTCTCCGAATCGGACCCTCTGTCGGACAAAACTTCAGAGATCTCTCTCTTGGCTTTTAGAAATGTGCTCATCCCAACAATTCTCCCACTTGAAAACTCCTCGACACTCCCGGCCAAAACATTAATGGTGATCACCCATCACCATCAATCATCAACACCACCAAAGACCAGTCTCCCACTCAAGCCGAGACCCCAC
>CM040175.1:35925500-36000500 GCA_022606695.1 Vaccinium macrocarpon
TTAATCCTAGGTTTGCCTACAACATTAACACTTGAGAATTAATCAAACAACTAATAAGACAAGAGTTTTCAAAGGAAATAGCTAGAAAAACGAGAAAACGAATTAACCAACAAAAATAGAAATAAACTAGATTTATATAAAGGTCTCAACACGTACTACAACATTAAAGAAGAACAATTACCTTGAAACTAAATAGAAGAGCTTGAAAAACTAGAGAGAAGGTAGAGTAAACTAAGAATAAAATAAGGGAGGAAGAAAGAGAAGATGAAAATCCAAGCTAACCCTAAAATTCTGAAGTTTGAGACCTTACAAAGGCCCCAAAAGTTGTCCAAAGTTATTACAAAAATGACATAAGATATTTCCTGATCGGGCTCAAAAGTTGTAAAAAAATGCAGCTTCAACTGATAGAGCAAAAAGTGTCTACCTGTTGAAAAACTTTCTATTCCCCTTCTACCGGTAGAGCAAAAAGTGTCTACTGGTTGAAAGTGTAAAAACTGAGAATTTTTTTATGTCTTGATCCCTTAATCTTCCGGCTTGTCATCACGGCCTCTAAGCTTCCCAAGTCTTGTTTAAAACTTCATCCTTTGATTCCCGGGACTCGGTGGCAGGGTGCCATGTGGCCTCCGGTGCTCGGGCATGCGTTGGTTTAACAATGATGTCAGAACACGCCTTAGTATTCCATTTTTTCCTGAAACTACAAAAAGCAACCTTGCGCAAAATTAATAGTTTAAAACAATAATATGCGCGTGTGTGTGATCAAAGTAAGCGAGATAAGCCCCATTATTAACACTTTTGGAGGCTTATCAGTGAGGGATCAAACTGTCTGGAAGAAAATAACTTACCAACATTTTAAGCGCAAGTCATTTTACATTCCTTGGCTGAAAATGTTTTCCTCATATTTTCTGTAACCAAACAATAGAAAATAGGTAAAATATTTTACAGAAAAATATTTTACGCCCAAACAAACAAAGCCTTAATACACTCGGTAATGACACATGACCTTCAAGCCATTTATTGGAGTGTTTTCCAATGCTAGCCTTTTCCACCCACATCTGCATCCTTCGCGCGTTTGCTCACAAGACCTTTCACTACCGTATTTTTCGACTGCGGCTCTGACCCAACTACTCCGACTATGACCAACAATTCCTCTGATAACCTTAACCTTGCTTTGATTACTATTCTGTCTGTTACCTTCATATTCTCCTGCATCCTCTCTATTCAGCCTTTCCAATTGCGAATCTCCGACATCTTTTCCCTTTGGCCTCTCCAACAGTGGAGAGAACCTTACCCATTCTGACTGCAATTTTTTTTCCCGATCCGCTCTAAAACAACCAGATTGATCCGCTAAACAATGGACCAAAAACTCTATAGCTTTGCTATAGCCAGAAGAAAGTGATGTTCCTTTAAAGGCTGCATGAAGCTCCTTCCAAGCAGTGCTGAAATCAATTTGGGCCCCAATTTTGACCTTCAATTTTGGAAAACAATGCTTTAACTATGAAGCCATCCTCGATCTCGATCTCAATCCTTTGTACCTATCCAACTCCAATAAAACCTTCGCCATTTTGGCCCATCTTCAACCGAAACCGGCCTCCAGTATGCCGATAGCTCCCTCCCCGAGAAGAAAAACTTTTGACCTGCACAAATCTACCCCACTTATTATGCAAATAAAAACACTTAAGCAACCTGCTAGTCCCCCTCAAACTTTCTGTAAAACAAGTCTCCCTATGCCCTTTATATATCTCCTGCAACTTTCACCCCAGCCATGCAATTTCAAATCCCAACAAAGAGAGAGACACTTGAAAACCTTTCATTCTTTCCGCCACCATCACTTGAAAGTCATCCCCTCTGTCGATAATAAAATCAAAAGTCTTATGCCCTATCTTCAAAAACCTCCTCATCTTCCTAGCTCTGATCGGCCTCATCTCTCTCTCTCTCAAAAAAAAAAAAAAACCTAGTTTTTTAAATAATAAAGGACAATCCACCATATGAAATACTTATCATAGAATCTGTAAACACTTACTAGTTACCACAACATCTGAAATAAAAAAGAAAAGAAAAAAGAGTGACAGGTGGATAACAATTGTCTCAAATATGACTCCAAGACACTCATGTGGTGTGTGGAGTCCACACATACTTCACACACAATGTGAATTTGTTGGAGTTATGTTGGAAACTAATTATTGTACCTTTATCATTTTTGTAGAAAAAACACTATGGGACCCATTTAACACAATGCCAGTTAAACTATTGCAACAAAAATACATAAACTACGTACCTAACAACAACTTATTAATTAACATAATTGGATCCCACTTTTTACTTTTTTTTTATGTTATATAACTATTCAAATTTAACTCTATCATTGAAGATGACCTAACCTCCGATGGCCACTCTTGTCGGTGATGGGAGACGAGCCGAGTTAACCTTGGGGTCATGTACCTCTCCTTTGACCATGAACTCTCTCATTACCTTGATGACTTGATTCAGGACTTTTGGAGAAAATTTCAAATCATTTTATGAATGACTTTTATTTATCACCAAATTTAGCCTCGTTACCTCTAGGTTGTATGCTTAACATTACTTTGTCAGAGCATTGCTTAAATTCTGACTTCTCACGCAACTGCCAACTTTTTCCAGTACCTTAATGTTAGGCTTCGTTTTTCAACATAGTTTTACCTCACAAAATCTCATATTTTATAACACTATAATCTCAATACATAAAATGTAAAAGTAATTTTATGATATTTTCATAAAATTCTCCTAAAATCTATAAGAAAACCACTACATTTTATCAGTTGGAAAAACAACTCTATTTCATTACCCCTCTCCATAAAATGTTCATTTTATGAGATTTTCATACTTAAAATCTATTGGAGAACAAGACATTAATGCATGATGGTAACAAGGCTGACTAACGAGGTATAGGGTGCTAAAAAATCGGTAAAACAATGTGCACAGATGGCTGTGCACATATGGTGCACAGATGAGTCTTCGGGGACTCACTTGTGAGTCCCACACGAACGATCTGAGCCGTTCAAGTTTTGAATGAAACGGAGGATTCTTGGAACAACCACTTACACACGTCCGATGGAGCTGATTTTTCACGGAGCCTCTCGAAAAATTATTTTAAGATGATTGAATAACTCGGATCGATCGTGTGAGACCCACCTGAGCCCCATCTATGCACCATACGTGCACTGGTGCACATAGAAGGGTTCCTAAAAAATCAACACAATGGTGCTCGTATAAAAGTAAAAGTGGACCCCCTGAGTGTACTGCTAAAATGATGCTAATCGAATAATTGTGTAGTTGTAAGTAAGTGCACGTAGAGAGGTTCCAAGTTCAAACTTATATAAAAGGTTATACGTACCGTTTTTGACTAATTGAGTTGGGTAGAGATTGGGATAGTATAAAAGCAATTCGTAAAAAATAAGCCCGAAGGGAGGGAAATTCTATACACACTCATAACCTAAACCCAAAAACCTTAAGGCGGCCGGCAAGGCTAGCCCACCTTGCGCTCAACATAATTATCCTAATCGTCTATTTTGTTAAAAATAATGTGTAGATCATTCTCGCAAAAAGTTACCGTCGATAAGTATTTTATTTATCTTTAAAACAATGGACAGCTAAAATATTTAATCGTCTCTTGTTTTCAATAGAATGAGGATATCAATTTTTTGAGTAATAATCTGTATATTATTGTCTATAAAGTAGACAGTTTGGATGATTAAAGTGAACCCAAGACGGATCCCAAGTTTTTTTTTTTTTAAAGTTTTTTTAGGTGCGGATAATGAGAAAAGAGGGCGTGATGAATATAATTTCTACTTCAAAGAAGGTTTACTTTAGTTTTTTTTTTTTTGGACAAATCACCTAAAAGGCCTTGGGTTTCATTAAACCATGGACTTTTAATTTGAACATTCTAATCCTTGAGCTATCTTTTCGATTGGCCTCAAGATTCACAAGAAAACCATGGGGTAAGCATTTCTTGAAGTCGCAAGTTTTCGTTCTTGTTTTTTCCTAATGTGTAGGAAACTACAAAAAATAACTCTAGAGATTGCCTTGGTCGTTTCAGTGCATGTGCGCATCCAATATCCATCACATGAGGGGTTAGCGGATGTTCAGGATTGTATCGGTAAGAAAAGCTCGAGGTTTTAAATGTTCAAATTAAAAGTTCAGGGTTTTATGTGTTACAAGGTGAAACCATGGGGTTACAATTGAAAGGTTTTACCTGGTGTGCGGCCTAATATGTATTGTACAAGTGGTACCTAATTTTACAGGAGTAGTGGCATTGGATGAAACAGCTCACTCTGTTTTCGCAAACTCTCTCAATCAGTTAATTAAATCGAAAGCCACTGCCTATCTGTAAACAACACGCGGCGTTCGTCCACATGATTCTCGTGTAAAGCCGAATAGGTCTCCCTCAACATATACATACAGTATTTTTGGTCATTTTGAACGCCAAGTTGTCATATCAATTGATGTATGTAAAAAAAAGTAATTTTTGAGAGAATACCCAAAATACTTAAAATACCGAAAATAGAACTTGATGTGACTCCGAGCTAGGACTCCAAACGAACCCAGTTGTTTGCGAGCTATAAGAGGCTCAGCCAGGGGTGAACTAATGCAAGGGGGGACTCTGACACTTATACTTAGTACAACTCCAAGTATCCTCATATATTATACTAGTTTTTCAGGTTAATTAAGAAAAAATTTACGGGATTGACCCCTGCAAGTCCCCTGAGTGAAAAAAATTTCTTAAAATTTCAATTGGTGTGGGGTTAAAACTCCTAAAATTTCAAGTTATTAATCATTTTTTAGGTTGCTTTTTTTTATAAAATTAAACAGTGGCTACACACATGTACACAATATCGTCTCTTCTTCAGACCTCGCAAGTATTGATAAATTCTTACAAAATATTGTTTCATGTGAATTTGAAAATACACGTGATTTGACCCCAGCTTAAGTCAAATCTTTCATACGCCACTGGACTCAACTCGACTTGGCTCAAGCTGTAAGTGAAGGAAGTAGAGCCACCATGAAGCATGGAAAGTAAATCAACCGCAAACATTTCTATTTATTTTCTTAAACAATGATAAGTACACACCTTCTCAACCACTCTCCACTATACCCTCATTCATACGAGATGATGGAAGCCCACGGCATTGGCCGAATGAGTGAGACACCGTGGTGGAACGCCAGTGGTTGGTAAGACGTGTGCATCTATTATTTTTGTATTTTCTTAGGAATAGCACCCCCATTAAGGCATGCCATATATATAAAGTGGTGCTAGACTTTACTTTCAATGAAAACTTGATTACGTTGGGGCCAGGCTATGGTTTGTTTCTTCTTTCTAGTGGATCAAAAGAGGACGATGACGCGGACCAAACCGGTGGCGGGGAGCTGTTCGCGGTGCAGCCGCGGCGCAAGCGTGGCCGACATGACAACGGCGACAAGGTTTTGTTACATCCCATTTTATCGGACGTCTCGGAAAGCTATTGTGTGTACTTTTTGTGGAGCTATTCTTAAATCTTACAGATAGAAGAATTTAGGCCAGGGACTTGTAAACTCCCTCTCTCCCTCTCTCTCTCTCTCTCTCTCTCTCAATTTCTCTGACTCTATATATATATATATATATATATATATATATATATATATATATATATATATATATATATATATATATATTTACATACAGTACAAGTTCTGGGGAATTTTAAAGAACGACTACTTGTTTTCTGGATATATAATGATGTGATCTTCGTTTTGGTTGTAACTTGAAAATGTTTTCTGCCCGAAACAAACGGAACAAGGGATGGAACGACCTCTCAATCTACCGACTGCAGTCCAAGAATAAAAATGGCTCTAGGCGTTTACAACGCTGTCTACGCGCACCTCTATTAATTCCGGAGCTTTTTTTTTGGCTCGGCGAAAGTGGGTATAATTAGTTGTAGTTAGCGATTGGGCAGTCCCGATGATAGAAGTAAGTTGCTGTTTTCATTTGGGTTTTTGTTCCTCTTGATTTATTCGGGCCTCCTGTTTTGTTCAATGAGTCACGAGTACTCAATGACTGTGTTTAGGAAGATCTGTGGAGTGTGGAGGTAGTGAGTGAGTGGATTTTTGGCTCTGTTTTCCTCTGTTTTTAGTTGGCTTTGTTTATTGATGGTACTTCATAGAATTGAAACAGTTTTTTTGGCCAAATTTATGGGTATTTTTTTCTATTTTATTTTATTATTTTGTTTAATTTTTACCGGATTCGAGTAATAAAAATTTGAATGAATTTTGCATCTTGACGAGCAGAATCTATAATATAAAAAAATATGACCAAAAGCTGCAAAATTTACCTAAAGACAAGTATCGTTGTCTCTCTCTTTCTGGAGGGTTTTCTTGTGAGATTTTTTTTCAGCTTTGGTTTATATTTTCTACTTTTTTCTCTCCTCCTCGAGACGTGGATAGATTAAGAAATTATGACAAAAAAATAGTGTAGACAAAAGTCACTCTTAATTCTATGGCCTAATTTGAAAGCTAGGTTTGAAACTAACAAAAATAATCCAAACAAAACGTGAAAGAAGGAGAGAGAAAACAAACAAAATAAAGAGAGCGAGACACTGAGATTTATGTGGTTCGGCCTTATTTTAGGATGTAAGCCTAGTTCACGGACAGCCGATCAATGGCTTCACTAAACAAATCGAATGCTCAAAGAGCTACAAAGAAAATTTTGCAAAGTTCTCCTACGGAAAGCTAAAACAAAACCCTAATCCAATGCCTACTATTTTGCTCTCGCACCAAATGAGAGGGATAACAAAAATATTTGTAGCCAAAGACAAATTGTCTACCAAAAGGAAAACCTAATTGTTAAGAAACCCCAAAAAAACTTATATCCCGAAGTTTTGCGCGTTTGCAAGTTTCCGCATGCCGACCGTCCGGACGGACTTGACCATTGTCCTCACTAAAACTTCAAAAAATCTTGAAAACCAAAAACCTGCTACAGCCATCCGGACGGACATCACTCCCGCCCAGATGATTTTGTCAGATCGAGCCAAAATTCTACAGTTTTGATTATATGTCTTGCAAAACTGTCTGTCATGTAACAAAGACGTGGAAAAATAAGGCGCAATCTATCATCTTTGTCGCTGGCTGCATGCTGTAATGATATTTTCCTATTATTGAATGAAGATTCCTCACAATTGTCTTGTTCGAGGGTGTTTAGAAAGTCCTTGCTTTTTTTTTTTTTGAATAGAAGCCAATTACATCATAAAAAGCCAAACGACACTTACAAGGATTGCAACAAAAATACACCGAAAATACTCTAGAGAACAACCCAAAAATCAGACGATAAAAAAGCTAAGCCTAAATGTAAGGATGCCGTCTCAGGCATCACAGTATGAGCCCAAGAATCTCTAACCCATACTGCGCATCCCAAGCTTATCTTGTGTGGGCTAACCAAGCCAAAGTCGGGTTTAGGGTGAACTAGAGATGAAAGAGACTAAACTCCTTACGCATCGTGAAGAGTATAATCAGATTAGAACACTACAAACAGGGAGCAATCCGGACCACAAACAACCAAAAATAACACAAATAAAAACAAATTGTACATAAAAAAATAACAAGCCTGCTCAACAACACCAAGTAACTAGAGTTGCCCCCGAGTCGCACCGAGTCTCACCGAGTTAGGACGAGTCACTTCTCTGGAAGGAAACCATAGTACTTCATAGCCACCGCCAGTGGAATCAAGAGACTTTATTCGCCGGAAGGGGCCCAAGGCACCCAAAGTTCATCTCGCCATTAGATCCAGCCCCTAAAACCTAGGAAAATCAGAGGGGAGATGGAAGGGGAAGAAGAAGAGGGGGCTGGAATGGTAGAGGCGGAGAGAGATGTGGTAGGCGAATAAGTGGTGGCGAGTGGCAACGAAGATGAAGAGGATTGGAGTGGTGGTGGCTGGAAAAAAAATCTAATTGAAGGGTTGGGTTTTTTTTTTTTTTTTTGGTACTTCGGAAATTATATTAGAAACTAGGGAAAGGAGTCAAGCCGCATCAGATGTGCATAAAGTTTGTTACAGCACCAAATAGAAATAATACTAAGCATAGGGTACATATTACACATAGAATTAGTCTAAGATACTGCGAAGGTTTAACTTATCCCTTATCATATATTCACGAACTTCCAATGGAGGGTTGGGAGTCTCCACCAGCTCTTCTTGTTGGCTTGCTCCCATATGTGCTAAGCAATCGGCACACTCGTTTGCTCCACGAGGGATGTGGGTGAGGTTGTTATTCGTACGGTTAAGAAGGTACTTCCCATCATTTAAAAGGTTACTCTGGGGGTGATGAACATTGGGCCCTTCATTAAAAAGGATTACTGCTGCCTCAGAATCTGATTCTATATGAACATTAGTAAATCCTTTTTCCAAGATGATGGTAAGGCCCTTATAGATACTCCATGTTTCGGCTTCCAAACTTGAGGCAGCTATCATTTGCCCATAGTAGCCCAGTTGCCAATCTCCGTGAGCATCACGGAATAGCCCCCCAAAGCCTGCACTGCGATTGCTATCATACTAGCTACCATCAGTGTTGAGCTTTAGACCACCTGAAATGGGAGGAAGCCAAGAAGTTAGTCGGTTAATTGCAGGGCCAAGAATGAGAGGTGACTTGAAAGCTTCCACGATTTCACGCGCATAAGCAATTAAAATTTTTGCACTTATTTCTGGATCCGAATCTATGTTGTCAAAACTCTTTTTGTTTCGGTCTTTCCAGATTTGCCAAATTGTAGTGCAGAAAAGAGTGTTCCAAGGAATTTTGTTTCCAACATGTAAGATCTTTTTCTTTTTCAAGTTGCGCGAAATCCATTCATTGGTGGAGTTTCCAGGACCACCTCTCATAGCCTGGGCCAAGGGGAGTTTCTCCCAAAGATCAGTGGCTTTGGGGCAGTCTTTAAACAAATGTTGTAGACTCTCAGTGAAAGCATTACACCGAGGACAAAGATCTGAGGTGCTCATTCCTCTAGACGCACGAAGATAATTGGTGGGAAGTTTGTTATGGAAAATAAGCCAAAGAAAAGTTTTAAGTTTTTGAGGTAGATGCATTTTCCAAAACCACTTCCATCCCTTGGTGTCATTGCTTTCATTGTTGAGGAAATCATACGCTGTGGAAGCTGAACAGTTCCCATTAGGCGAGTCCACCCAAAAGGGATGGTCCTCTTCTTGAGAGAACATGGGAAGAGTAATATTGCGGATCTCATCACACACAACATCATCCACAAGATGCTCAATAACAATGAGGTCCCAACTGTTATCCTCAATAATATCAGCCACCTTTTTGTTGTCCTCAGTGTGAGCCCCTGGGTATCTCTCCGCAAAAGTGGTGGAACCACACCACCAATCTTTCCACAAGTCCACAGACCTGCCATTTCCAATAGTCCATTTGGTTCCTCTTTTGAGGACATCTCTAATGTGGATAATACTTTGCCAGGTATGGGAAGCGGATCTATTACACGGCCAAGATTGGATAGTGTGGTGTTTCAAATATTTATCCCTCAGAATGTTCACCCAGAGACTATTATCATTGTTAGAGAGTTTCCATCCAAGTTTGGTGAGCAAGGCTAGGTTATGGGTTCTGGCTTTTCTCAAGCCCAAGCCTCCCTTTTCCTTGCTCTTACACACAACATGCCAATTCACAAGATGGATTTTTCTTTTTCCCGGGGTATCCCCCCAAAGGAAATCTCTATTCATCCAATCTAATTTCTTACAAACGCTGGAGGGTAGATGCATAGTTTGCATGGTATAACTCGGAATGGTAGACGAGGAGGCTTGAATTAGAGAAGCTCTGCCCGCAATCATAAGGGTATTAGCTTTCCATCCAGCCAACCGACTTTGGACTTTATCAATGATATGTTTAAAATGTTCCTGCTTAGATCTTCCATGCAAAATGGGCACTCCAAGGTATATACCAAGATCATTAATAAGGTCTATGCCACAAATATTGCTTAACCTGCGAGCTTTAGTCCGGGATATGTTAGGGGACACATAAAGTTTGGATTTAGCAAGATTAATCGTTTGCCCAGATATGTCACAAAACTCATCCAGCACTTGCATAATATCTCTGCAGGTAGCTTGACTTGCTTGTCCGAAGAGAAGCAAATCATCAGCAAAAAATAGGTGAGTCAGGCTCACAGAATCTCTAGAAACTTTAAGCCCTTTCCAATTACCATTATCACATTTGTTTTCAATAAGAATAGACAAGCGTTCCATGCATAGCACAAAAAGATATGGGGATAAGGGGTCGCCTTGTCAGAGCCCTCTTCCCGGAGCAAACTCATCAAGGGCCTCCCCATTCCAAAGGATGGAAACATTAATGCTAGAAACACAATTCATAATAAGCGCAGTCCAAGCAGGGTTAAGGTTGAAAAAGATTAAAGTATCAAGGAGGAATTTCCAAGAAATTTTATCATAGGCTTTTTCCAAATCAATTTTTAGGAGGATACCGCCTTTTTTCCCTTTTTTTGAGCGAAGAGTATGGACAACTTCCTGGGTGATAATGATATTATCGTTAGTGGATCTACCCGGTATGAAGCTACTTTGAAAAGGCCCAATGATATTGGTAAGCAAAGGTCTAAGTCTAGCAACAATAATTTTCAAGATGATCTTATAATTGACGTTGCAAAGACTAATAGGCCTAAAATGTTTCATATATTCAGGATTCTCATTCTTAGGGATGAGGGCGATGAGGGTTTTGTTAACATCCATGGGAATAGAATTAGAATCGAAGCAGCTACAAACAAAGGCGCAAATATCCTCTCCAATAATACCCCAGTACTTGTGATAAAAAATTCCTTGAAGCCCATCTGGTCTAGGCGCCTTATAGGGAGGAATATTTCTAACCATGTTCCAAATTTCAGCATTAGTGATGGGGCGGCAAAGAGTCTCATTGTCCTCACTAGAAAGCTTTTTATGAGGATTCACTGCAAGACAGGTGCCAGGAGTATCATTATGGTTTTTGAAAAGGTCTTTAAAATGGCTCTGGACCAAATCTTTAACCATAACAGGGTCATCAATCTAAACATTATTATTGTCCTTGAGCATAGAAATCTTAGCTTTCCTTCTCCTTATGATAGTGGAGAGGTGGAAATAACGAGTATTTCTTTCCCCCATCACAATCCATTGAGATCGAGACTTTTGGAACCAAAGAAGTTCTTCTTGGGCAAGGATTTTATTATACTCAGAGATGAGTTCTTTTTCCAAGCTGAACAAATTATGAGAGAAAACATTTCCTTGGGCTTTTTGTATTCCGTGGATTCTAGCAAAAGTCCATCTTTTTTTTTCTAAAAATATTTCCAAAAACTTCTTTGTTCCACTTGTTGGCAGCTTGGGAAAAATTCACAATTTTATCAGTCAGGTTATTACCATTCCAATTGTTACTCACAATATCTTCAAAAGAAGGGTCAACTATCCAGGCCGCCTCGAATCTAAACGGTTTATTCGTGGGAATAATAGATATATTACCATGAGGTTGCAATAAAAGGGGATTGTGATCAGAATAAGTACGAGGGAGAATGGTAATTGTACCTTCCGAAAATAATGAGCGCCACTCCTCATTGCAAAGACCTCTATCCAACCTTTTCTGAATGTTGGCGCCTCCTTGTCGGCCATTTGTCCAGGTAAATCTGGGGCCAGATGAGCCAATGTCCACGAGCTTACAATCATTAATGTTGTTGTTGAATATTCTACGTGGCCCATGGTTAGTATCTAGACCTGTGCTCCTGCTTTCCCCCATCATTGCTGTATCATTGAAATCCTCAACTGCAGCCCAGGGATGGTTAATGGATGAAGCAAACTCCTTGAGTCTTTCCCATAGAATTTCTCTGAGTCTCGGATTTGGTTTAGCATACAAGGCAGAGAGAACCCAGTCTTGGTACCCATTTTTCTGAATTTTGACATGTATAACTTGAGGGTTTATGGAGATTGTGAACACAGAAACTTTGGTGGGGTCCCATAAAATCCATATACCACCTGATCTCCCATCTGGGTCTGTAAAAGTGTCTCTAGTGAATCCCATCCTATGGAAGAAATTCCCCATGGACTGGAGACTGACTTTTGTTTCAAGAAGGGCCACGATTTCTGGTCTATGATGGCGATTCATGTCCGAAAAGTGACTTTTAAAACGATTGTTTCCAACACCACGATAGTTCCAAACAATAATTTTGAAGCTATCCATTAAGAAATCAGAGTCAATAGGAGGAATACCAGGCAGATGTATGTTGTTCCGCAAATCAACTAATGTTGGTTTCTTTTTCCGGTGTGACTTCACCGAAATTTGGTGTGCATATAACCCTCTCCACAATTTGATCTTCAGGCTTATCTCCTCCGGCCACCAGTTGACCGCGACTAGGAGATTGGCTTCTATCTCTCGCTCGAAAAACCATCTCATTTTGTGGTAACTGATTGTTGTGGTTTGGGTTTCGAGCGAACTCATGATATGTTTGGGTCGGTAAAAGTTTTATATCAGGGGGAACTTTTTGGGTTTGAATGAGAAGGGATGAAGTAGTAGCTTCACTAGTCAGAAATGGAGTGGAGGCGTCTGGAAGAGTGATATCAAGGGTATTGCTAGGGTTGAGATCGATGATAATGGCATCTGTAGGCTTAAAGGAGACCTTGGCGCTTGGGCTTAGGTTTGTTGTTTAAGTAAAGGGTTAAAATCAAATTTGTAGTCTGCATGGGTAGAAGACCCTTTTTGTTTTTGGGCTGTTGAAACATGGGTTCTGGGCTTTTGTGCGTTGGATCGAGCAGTGGGTTTGGATAGTTGGGCCAGAGGACCCTTGCCTTTCCTTGGGTCTGATGAGCTTGGGCCTCCCTCAGTTTCCATATTATGAATTATATTGCCAGGCTTTGTTGCTTGTGGGGTCTTCATTTGGTTATCCCTTTGGGCACCATTCTGGGCTTGTCTAGTGGGTCTCTTTATGTTTTGGTTTCTTCCTGTGACCAACATCCAATCCCCGTAGCCTAACACCTCTGGTTTGTCTGGAACAATCTTTCCGTTGTACATGACAACCTTTGCGTCAGAGCTATCAGACTCGCCAACGGTTGGATTTGTTGTCGCCATCTTCTCCGTCGCCGGTAGCAAACTGCAATTCTATTTTCGGTGTCCTACCCTGCCACCAGAGAAGCAAATTTGGTGAATATGTTCATATTCAATTTGATAATCAAACTTACCCACTGCCACAGAAACTTCAAGTGGCTGGCTCAAGTCGATTTCAACGCAAACTCGTGCATAGCTGCCTCTCAATCCATCAATAGTATTGATGTCCACCTTGAGCGGCTTCCCTAGCTTTGCCGCAATAATCCATAGACTCTCTTCGTCGTAGTATTCGTATGGTAGAAATTTGAACCTCATCCATACAACGATTTTAATCGCAACAGCCATATCTGCTTTAAATTGAGGTTGCCATTTTCGGACTGTCAGGTAACGGTCTTGTATGATCCACGGTCCTCCAGTGTAAACCCTGTTATAATCTGATTTGGACTCAAACCGAATAAGATAGAAACCCAAACCTAGATCTACGAGTGTAAAAAGTCCTTCAAGATCCCATAGGTTTGAAATCCTATCCATGAGTGGTTTGAATCCCATGTTCCAGCCTAATAATTTGATGATAAGGCACCCCTTGTGATTTTGCCTTATGCGCTTTAGGTGTTCTTTGGAGAATTCAACTTTGATTCTGGAAACAGTGTTAGAAGGTTCAGAGTCTACTTCCTCATCATCGCTTTCTTCATCAAATTCTGATTTCCTTTGATTCTCACATTCCATAGAATGATTTTGTGCGTTGAGGAGTGCTGCCTTGAAAGATCTGGCCTTTTCAATAGGTTTTTGTTGCTCTGTATGTTTGCTGCTATGTTCTGTTGGTGGGTTTGCCATGGGGGTAGCCTCCATAGTTATTTCAGGGGTGTTCATAGGATGTTGCTCGGCCTCCAAAGGGCTAACTCCCTCTGAGGATGATGCTTCCATTTGATTGCTCTTAATTTTCTTTGTACTTCTTACCAGATGATCTTGTTCCTCTATGGATTTTGCTTCAGTTTGCGTAGGAAGGTCAGTTTGGGGGCATATCATTTTAGAGAGAGACGCTTTTCCCCATACTAGGGAGGAGGTGAAAATGGGTGTTTGGCGAGGAGGAGGGAAAACAAGGGGGGAGATGGGGCGGGGAGGCGGCAGCCCCACCTCCCCAAAGGAAAACCCTAATGGAGAGGAAGAGAAGAAGAAAGAAGAAAAGAAAAGAAATAAAATTCCTAGAGAGAGAGAGACCTCGGCCCTCCTAGGATTCTGGGCTCGTCCCGAACAAAATTAGAAAGTCCTTGTTTAACCTTCTATTATGGACTCAAAATTGATCGGAGACTCATTTGACAAGGATACAGGATAACACGATTTATATACATTTCGTGCATCAATTTATTGGTCATACAAGTCAATAACACATTTATTTTAAGTTTCTTCACTTTCTTGTATAAAATTCTGCGTACTTTCAACTTACAAAGAAAGTATTTGAGAAACTGCATCGTATCATTTCTTGCAAACAATTCCATTTCCACGAGATGAGCCACCGGTGCAGTCCAACGTGCCATAATCCATGCCCGGTTGTCGCACCCAGTCAGCAATATTGGCTGGCGAAAACAAGCAAGACTTGCAATCTGCAGAGAGAAGCGAAGTGGTTCTGTACTTGTCCTCGCCACCTAACACAGGCATCGACACACCTTTCTTAGCCGGGCTTTTGAAACCAGGCTGATAAGTTATGCCGAGCACCCCTTCAACGTTTGGAGAAAGGCTAAAGAACCTAAACTGCACTTCCAAGTGAGCAAAACAGTCATTCGAAGGTATTTGGTAATTATGCCTCTTGTCATCCTCTTTGGTTACTGGCATCACTTTGACTGCAATCTCCATGACATCTGGTATAGAGAAAATCACATTGTTCTTGCTTGATATTCTTTCTACTTGAAAGTTTCTGTCCGGGGAGTTCCATGAGGAGAGATGATTTTCAGGTACGAAAACCTCATTACCGTCATAGGAGAATTTTAAATGGTCTGTGGTGTTGTCCCATGTTGTTGCCTTGGTGGCTTCAAGAATGAAAGTGTGTGAGCCAAAAAGGATACCTAAGGCTTGAATCCATGTGTAGTCATTGGCTCGGCCTTTTGGGCGGAATCCAATGAACCGCGCGTTGATTTGGAGGTTCGTGTCTGAGACTAAGCTGAAGTGCTCATTGCTCCTGCCGCGGAAGTAGAAGATAACTCCATCTCCACCAACAAAACGAGGGTCGTAGCATAAAGCTCCATAGCCATTGCAGTTTGGTACTCGACCTGCAGTTAAAAGCCCACCATTTAGAAAATGCTCAATAAATATCAACTTTTTTTCTTTTATGACGGAGGAACAGCCCTATAGGTCCTTTGGACCCAACTGTGCAATCCAAACCTCCGGGGGAACTAGCTCAACAACAATTATATTATTCATTTCATCCAACGATATGTCAATAGACTTATAAAGTTTCCTTACTTCTACACATGGTAGTGCAGGTGCGAGCACAGTCGGCCTCGCAGGCTTTCGTGGTTGGATCGGCTGGCTTTAACAACGGGCATTCTGCTGGGCACCTGAGCATCTTTAGAAAACACGGGCTTCTGATGCAGACGACCAATTGCCCTTGTGTTTTCGCTTGGATACATGTCGAACCACATACAAAGAGCAGCAGAATGATCACCCAAAAACTTCTGCCTGACACCTCCTTCATAGCTCCCCTTTGATTCAAATGGCAGAAGAATTTTGAGGTGGCCCTAAAGAGCAGACTTGTTCATGTTCCTTAATTAGCCCGGTCTCTATCTGCTCGATCTTGCTATAAATTGTCGTACAAAATTGACAGTTGTTAATTGTTATCATATCTTGGTCCCTAGTTGCTTGTTTTCTAACGTTATTTAACTGGATTTTAAAGTTGGATGCATGCATTACGCAATTTTTCTTTGTCAATGCTTTGGGGGACCAGAGTGCTAACTTGGTGATACCAAAAGCGTGTTAGAGTGTGCATGTGCCGAAAGGGTGGCAGTTGACATCTACAAAACAATGTGGCCTCAATTTCTACCGATGGCGCGCGACTCCGGGAATATATATTCATGGCATGGGGTCGAAAAGTTTCTCAAGTTTGAATTACATTCAACCGAATTAAAACTGCGAATCATAGGTCAATTCAATCTTTAAATTTTTTTTTCCCGGAAAACCACATTCTAAGTTAGCTCTTGACCAGCCAAAAAAAAAGAGGAAAAAAGAGCTTTCAAATAATATGCTTGTAAATGATTCTATTGGTCTCAAACAAATAAACAGGAAGACTAGATCAATCTGGGAGCCTTACATAAGCCCATATTGTATTTTGTTTTAACACACAAAAATATCTCTCAAATCTAAATTTTTCACATGCTTGCTTGAAATTCAGTGAGTTTCCACTAAATTTTTGGCCCGGAGAGTATTCATTGGCTTAACCTGTTTGATATTTTTCCGTCTTTATTGATTTTTTTTTTCTGTTTTGGATATAATCTTTTACTTTTTAGACTCCTCTCATTGAGATGACTAATTAATCCAAAAAATTAAACGTGAGTCTAACAAAAATTCAGAAAAAAAAATGATAAAAAAACCGAAATCCAAAATACCAAAAATTTAGTTGAAACAAGTTTAGTCTCAGATACCTTGTTGTCAATTCAAATCCTAATTTTTCTTTACACAAACAATTTTAAGGTGATAGCTTTCTTTTTTGTTTCTACAAAAAGATGGTCTGAAATCTCCCAGTGTTATCAACTTTTCTGGTTCAGTTCATAGTCATACATGGCATTGCTTAGCTTTAATCGAGCTCCATCCCAGTGGACAGTTAGATTGAGTCTTCAAAGATTAGACTGAGTGTCTCCATAAAATGACTTAAATACCTTGAGTTATCAAGAGAGAGAGAGAGAGAGAAGAAGAAGAAGAAGAAGAAGAAGAAGAAGTTGTGTATTGTTTTAACAAAAACCTTACCTAGTGGCTAGTACTTTAATTCCAGTTTGCACACTAGGGAGGGGTAATAAACCTTACCGGCCATGTTCGGTTACCCACTTTGCTCCGGTTTTGGGGAGTTTTTTATTTTGCTGACATCATCATTTTTCTCACTTTTCTCTCTATCTCTCTCCACTTATTACACCTGCTTACATCATCAAAACAAAACAAAACTAAACCAAAACCCCTAACCGAACATAGCCTAGTAGTTTAGGTATAGCGTCGCCTCCATTTAAAGAATGATAATCTTTACATTTACCACAATTTGAAGGAAGTAAATGGTTTGCTTTGGATTTCTTGCTGAATGCTCTATACTCTGTAGGTTCTTTTTTTATCACCTTTATTTACTGTGTCAACTCTTTAGCCGGTCTTTGAAGGTGACGATTGACACGGGCAAAGGGTTATTCTTTGAAGGTGACGATTGTCAACTCTTTACATTGGGCGAAAGGTGTCTAAGTCAGTTTACACACTCTTCAATTATTCTCATCTCCAGTCCAATCAAAGGCATGTCATTCAAGCCGGGACTAGGCGATTCATGAGAAATCTCTCTCTTATAGTCTGACCCTAAAAGATTACAAAGTTCCAAACTCAAAATGTTTGAGTTTATGGTCCATCCTTGTTACAACTAGAGCTACCGAGGGTTGCAAAAGTCGTTATGAATGACTTAAAAACCACTAAGGCCCAGTTTTCCAAAAGATTTTAGCACCTAGGTGCTAAAATTATGATATTTTAAATCAAAAAATAAAGTGATTCCATGTATTGTTTTTCAATTTTTTTGCACCAAATTAAAGTACTCATCGAGAACTTTAGTTTGGTGCAAAAAAATCGAAAAACAATACACGGAACCTCTTCATTTTTTTATTTGAAAATCATGATTTTAGCACATGAGTGCTAAAATCTTTTGGAAAACTGGGCCTAAGCCAATGAATTTGGTTTCATATTCCTATTATTTTGTAGAAATGGGATTTTCACTTGAACTTGCATGCATCAACAACAACAATAACATAACTCATTTAGTCTCCAATAATTGAAGGTATGGGCGGAGGATGAATAGGAGACAGACCTAACATTTAACAATAAATGCACAAAGTGATTGCTCAAAGAATACCACTGAAACAGTGGTCCCCCTATACCGTCGTGTTTGCTGCGAAATTATGCCTTCAAATCAAAGCCAAAAGACATCAGAGAAGGCAAACTCAAACTAGCATGCATGAAGAAACTGTGGCCTTGGGCTTAAATTAAGCTAAGTGTCTTTTTGTTCGTTTTTTATTTTGTTTAATTTATTTCAAGTTTTTGATTCAATTATTTTACTTGATGAGAGAAATCTAAAAAGTAAAAAAAATCAAAGATCTAAAATTAAAAAAAGAACCACGAAATTAAAGAAGGAAAATTTTCAAAAAGATAAATTTTCTGTCTTTTGTGTATATATATTTTTGATGTTTTTATCTTTGGTCCATATTCTTATTTTTCTAATTTATCTCAATGAGAAGACTGAGTAGTGTCACCATTTAGATGAAAAAAAGATCATTTAACACCAACAATACAAACTTGTAATTATTCAAAGTTTAGAAGAATTATGATGGAAAAACCAAATAAAAGAACCCTCCAATCAGATTTAGGTTAAACTAAATAGAAGAAGCTAGGGGGGCCGCGTAGCTCGTTTGACGACGGTCAAGTTGAATACAAACATCTACTTCTCTGAAGGATTTGGGATTCCTGAGAAAACGAACGGTTCATATAGCAAAGGGAGATTTTAAAAGGTTGAGGCAAATGCACTAAAATCTCTACTTTTGATCCAAATTGTTTTCTAAAAATATTGAGTAGATTATTAATGCAGAGAATGAAATTGATAGCTGAATGATTGAATAACATTTATTTTAAAAGAATGATGAGCAATATGACAAAAGACTGAACTTCAAGACAAATGTGTCTCGATTGATACAATGGAGACACAAAAATTTCAAGCTTTATCTCCATCTCAACATTAAAAATTTTAAGATCCTGGTCATCCGCTTGTATCAAAATTGAGTTCTTTGTTGGAAAATATGGATTGCTAGAAACAAAAAAGTCTTTGATGATTTTAATCTAGACCTTGTCAATGTTCATAGACAATGCTTGGTGTTTAGCTTTGAAATTGTTTCCTCGTTTATTGATCAATTTACAACTTTGATTCGACAAGTTAAACACATTTCTTGGAAAATTCCAAGTACTAGAAAATTGAAGCTCAACACAGGCAGTAGCAGTAGAGGAAACCCAGGACCTACTAGCTTTGGTGGTGTATTCAGAAAGGAACAAGGTCATTGGGTGATTGCATTTTATGGAAGACTTGATCAGGATTGCACCAGTCTTGCAGCGGAGCTGTGGAGAATCTTTAAAGGATTGGAGATGGTTCAAAGTCAGAACATGGAGGCCCTTGAGATTGAATCAGACTCGGCTATAGCTGTTACTCTCATCGAAGGAGGAGCCCCTATCCACTCTCCTCACAAGGTCCTCATCCAAGAATGCCAAGCACTCCTTCAAGCTACTGGATGCTCTCTGAACCACATTTACTGTGAAGGAAACCAAGTCGCGGATAAGCTAGCTAACTTTGGAGTGGAGTAAGAACATAAATGGGTCTCTCACATATCTCCGCCAGTTGATAATTTGATATCATCCCCCCTCCTTGAAGCTGATATGAGGGGGTGACCTTTGAAAGACTGTAATTTTCTTCTGTTTTTTTCATTTCCTATGTACCAAAAAAATATATCAAGGTTTATTTTTGGGCTGATTCTACCTTGACTACCGTCCAAGAGAGGAAACCGCAAAAACTAGGCCTCATGTGCCTGCATGTGAAATTTATGGTGTGGGATTTAGATGAAAATCAACGAGGCTCTTCAAGTTGAGATTATTTAGTCTTTCAATAATAAGGTCACATTGTATGCCTTACTAATATCGGTCAACATTTATCTATCTTGTTGTTGAGAGAAAACATACGAGAATTACATTACTACTCACTATCGAATGAACATACCATGTAACCATGTTTCCAGAAGAATAAATAATTTACCGAGGGTACCATATTGAACTAATGGAATATGCGGACATTTTAGCTTCTTTTTTGTTTTTTAAAACACGGTCATTCTAGATAGTTTAACCGGCCTTAGTTGATTATATATGATTGAATCTAAAGAAATTCACTCTGTATATAAAAATAAGGGGAAAAATCGAACACTTCACTTTTATTTTTATGTTTTGGAATGAAATAAATTCTTGACTGCTTTAATAATCTAACTCTACCAGCATACTAACATTTTATCCGACAAAATAAAGTACTCTCTCTGTCCCAATTTGTTTGCTCAAAACGTGTATTTTTGTAGATGTTAAAAAATGTATTTTTGTATAATATTTTTAAATTTTTTTTACACCAAATTAAAGTACTCAATGAGCACTTTAATTTGTTATAAAAAAATTAAAAAATAATATAGAGAAATATATTTTATAGGGATTTGAAATTACATATATTCTCATTGTGAGTAAATAAATTGGGACGGAGAGAGTATAATATTGGCGACCCTTGAGCCCTCTAGATGGCCCATAACAATTGGGCTTGCAAGATAACTTTTTGGACCCCATTGTCTAAAATGCAACCGACCCTTTCACTATAATCGCTTCTGTGACTCTGCTGCGAAAATGGTGGTTTTGTCGTGCGCTTGCTCTGCTTATCCTGCGCACACTCTCTCTCTCAGAGCTCACCGAGGCATTAATCCACTGCGGTCGATATCCCCGGTCTCCGTTTCTGTTACTACTCATCATCATCACCACCACCATGACCATCCCTTTGTACCTGAGGTACCCTATAAAATTTATAATCAGCTGCCGTTCAATTTATCAGCTAGTGTTTTCTTGTTTTCGGGAAGTAGATTCTTGGTACCCTGAAATTTTTTTATACAAAGATTCAACATTTATCCTATTTTCTTCAATTTCCCTCTGGTTTCTCTTGCGAACCATTTAGTTTGTTTTCCGGAATTTGTATTTGTATCACCTAGCTAGAAACGAACCTCGTAATTTTCTGTAGGGAAATTTTAAAATCACCATTTTTCAGAGGTGGTATAAGGGAAACTAGTTTTTCTTGTGAAATAAATGATAGGCATTTGTGTTCCTTAGGTGACAATACTTGGCATTTTGTGTACTGGTTATTGATGCAGGTTGAAAAGGCAGTGAACTCGTTGCACTCGGAGTTCCGGGCTGTGGATAATCTGGTTGCAAGAAACACTGCCCGTGTTCTTCGTGCTTTCCAGAATGCCAGGGTTGGATCACATGTAAGGAGAATTAATTAGGATACAATGTGCTGGATGATTTTTTATTAGCCAGGTTTACCCTTGATGTTTAATTCTTGGTTGATGGGTATAAATACTTGTTCATTGGATTAAAGGCTCATAACTCCTAATGAGGCTTGTGTTATACTAATCCAGAAGGTGTTGTGTTAGTCAATGCACTACTTGGATTACTCATATGCTCGTGTGCACGTATATGGTAAAGATCGATTTAGCGTAGCATTTAACAATCTGCATTCCCTTGATTGATATTTTTTCGTTAATTTTTCTCCACACGTAAACTTGAAAAGAAATTGTGTTGCAGTGGGATGCATAACCTAACTGAGCTCTTTTAACAATCTGCATTCACTTGTCAAGTGAGCCTGTTTAACAGTTTGGTTGAGATTAGTACGTTGGAAAATCCTCGGACAAGTTATGCTTATAGTTAAACTTGAATCAACTTTTCCATCATCATCTTGTGAGCATATACACTACAAATAGATGACTGGGGTTACATGCTGACCACATGCTCAAGAATCATGCATGTCATGTGCTCGAAATTTCTATGACATATTATAATTTTTTTTCTTCTAATTTTTGATTGTCCTGAATGCTAATCTTCACAATCATGTGTATCAGCATTTTGGTGGTTCCACAGGCTATGGACACGAAGATGCTGGAGGACGTGAAGCGCTTGACCAAGCTTTTGCTGAAATTTTCGGTGCTGAATCTGCAATAGTTCGTTCGCAGGTTTGCCTAGTGTTACTTTTTGTTAGATTTCTTATTTGGGCCCTCATAAAGCTTTCTTCATAACCTCTTCTCCATCATAATCAGTTTTTCTCAGGTACCCATGCAATCACTTGTGCTTTGTTTGCTTTTCTTAGGCCGGGGCATGAGGTGGGTTATCATTCCAATCCTGTTGCCTGTTACAGTTCATATTTCCTGCTAGAATATGGTTTATGCTAAATTAGTTATCAGCTTTTGGCAGTTGCTGGTGCTCCATATGATACCTTAGAGGAAGTAATTGGAATTAGGGACTCTCCTGGATTGGGTTCCTTGCAAGATTTTGGAGTGAAGTACCGTGAAGTGCCAGTAAGTCACTATTTAGTCTATTTTTGGTGCTAACAGCATTTTATTAGTTTTCCAAAGTTCTTTTTCGAATCTTTTTCTCATATCTTATGATTTAGCTTGCAGATGATGGTGGGCTTGATTGGAATGTGCTCGAGGGTGCGGTGACAACTCAAACAAGATGTGCACTAATACAGAGGTCATGTGGTTATTCATGGCGTCATAGCTTAAGTGTTGATGAGATAGCGAGGGCAATTAAGATGATCAAGGTATCAATTATTACTCTTAAAGCTGTGGTCCTGACTGGGTTGAGCCATAAGTGGCCTCGTTGCAACGAGGAGGATAATTTGGATTGGTTAATGATTGGATGCATACTCATCTACTGGTGTCAACTCAATATTTTGTTTCTTTTCCTTAGTTTTTTTGAAGGTCTTACTGGAGTCATATATGCTTGTGTTGTCATTTGTTTTTGCTTCAGCATAGGTACCTGGAACTTCAACCTTGTTAATGTCCTCAAACATGTTTCTGTACAGATGCAGAACCCAAACTGCTTAGTCATGGTTGATAACTGCTATGGTGAATTTGTGGAGACCATTGAACCTCCTATGGTGGTACGTGAAGTCATTCTTGTTTCTTCTGTTCGGTAAAAAGAGATCATCTTTCCGGTAATGGGCAGGGTGCAGATCTAATTGCTGGTAGCTTAATAAAAAATCCTGGGGGAACCATTGCACCATGTGGTGGATATGTTGCTGGGAAGGACAAATGGGTCAAAGCAGCAGCTGCTCGTCTATCTGCGCCTGGGCTTGGAATTGATTGTGGCTCGACCCCTGGTGACGTAATGCGTGCATTTTTTCAGGGGTTGTTCCTTTCACCTCAAATGGTTGGGGAAGCAATAAAGGTATCAATTTTGCATTTTCTAAGCTTATGGTGTTTCTTGTTGCTCTAGCATACAATGTTGATTTTCATATTATCTGTTGCAAGGGAGGCTTTCTGATTGCTGAAGTCATGGCTAGTAGAGGGTATAAAGTGCAACCACTTCCTCGGGTACTCCGTCATGATACAGTACAGGTTTGTATATTCAACATTATCTTCAAGAATTATAATTATCTGGGTGCTGATTTTAAATTTTGGTTGGTTGATGGACTCAGCTGATAACTATTTATTTTATTCTGGTTTGCTATTATGTGTTTGTCAAATTGTAATGGTTATCCATTTACCGGGAACTGACCATTGTTGTGAACTCTATTTCAATCCATTTTGATATAAACATGGTTTATGACTCAGTAGCTATTAATACCTGTTACGGGATTTACTCAGAATGAACCTTAGCAAAAGAAACCCAATTGCTACATGCTGCATTGCAGGCAGTAGAGCTTGGAAGCCGTGAGCGTCTACTTGCTTTCTGTGAAGCTGTACAGAGAAGCTCACCAGTTGGTTCTTTTACCAAGCCCATAGCGGGTTCCACTCCTGGCTATGCATCCGAGGTTTGGATACATTTAACTTTAATATCATTTAAGTTCATTATTGGGATCAACTTGTGGCATAGTCTTTTTCTTTTGTTTCATTGTTCTAGTTGCAATAATTATTGATTCTAGCAACATATGTGCGTGAGCGTGAAACAGATGTTGAATTGTTTTGTCCTCAGTGTGAAGGGCATTCCCTGAATCCTTGATAAACTTGAGGCAACTGGAATCACCTTTGACTTAACCCATGATTTATCAAGAATTAGTTTATCCAGTGAGATCAGTGTAACTAGAGGAAGAGTGCGACATCATTTGTATGCTTTTCCGAGGCGCATACGGATACTTGTAATTAACTCTTTGTGGTTCAGGTGATCTTTGCTGATGGAACCTTCATTGATGGCAGTACGAGTGAGCTCTCATGTGACGGACCACTACGGAAGCCATATGCTGTATATTGTCAGGTGAATTTCATTGATGGATTTTAAGCAACTGGTATTTACAGGATAAATTGGATGAAAAACTTAAGGTTTTGTTCTTTTCAAATATCTTGAAGCATTGAGCTGCCAAGGTCATCTTTCTAGACAAGAATCTATTTTGCCAAGTTATTGATTATTTTTGCCAATTCAAGAAAATTTTATGTGCTCCTGAAATGCATGTTTTTTGGAATGTTTGCAGGGGTGGCACCCATTGGACTCAGTGGGGGCTAGTTCTCGGAGATGTTTTGAAATCTCTATAACCAACCAATCATAGAAGCAATGAGTTAAATTGACACAATTTGGGCGACAATACTAGTGCTTGAATGCGCTCGCCCAAACTCCAGTTTAGTAATTCAATTGCGGCTAGAATTAAAGAAATCTGCAAAGATATTGCTTATGTCCAGGTTAAGAAGGTGGTAGAAGAAGGTGGCATCAAACCCAAGTCCAATTTTGGTCCCTGATTAGTCGGTCCATTGGGCCGGATACCAAGTTATTGAAACATATGAGCAACCAATGTGGATCTAAAGCACATTACTGTATACAATAACATGTTTGTGGCTCAACTGCTTTGGAATGCAGAAGCTCTCTGAAGCTTTATGGAGAAATGAAGGATTTTTAGTGTTACAATGTAGCAGTCTGCATTTGCTTTATTTTTTGTGTTATGGTTACTTATTAATGTTGTACCCATTGAATGATTTCAAAGCAAAGAGAGGAGATGGAAGGAGTTACATTGAATGGTTGACAAAGTGAAATCCTCATTCTTGTCCTAAAGTGGTTTTGTTGTCTTGCTTAGTCCATCAACTTATCCTGGGGTACGACTGTATATGCACACAACTTTAGAATGCTACTCCGGACATTTATGTCCAGAGCCGTTCAAATTCATATGGCACTTAATAAATTGAACGGCTCCGAACATTATGTCTATAATTGAATTCCAAGATTGTGTCCTTAAAATTATTTTCAAACCTTGAAGTTTTTAAGTGGGAAAATGAAAATTAATACTCCCTCCGTCCCTTTTTTATTATCCACTTTTATTTATTTATTTTGGATTGTCTCTTAATAAACATGTGTTCAAAAAAAGTCGATGGTTAAAAGTTTTTATAATTATTATTTTATCCTTTTGAAAAGTTGGTAAAGAGTTAGTAGGTTAAAGTGTTAGATAATTTTAGAAAGTTGGGGAAAAGTTAATGTAAAAGGTCTAAATATGATGTCTTTTTAATAAATTGAATTTACAAAGTAATACACTTAAAAAAAAGAACTGACGGAGCAGCTAAAAAGGTTGTCTTACATCTCTTTTTTTTTTTATTCATAATTTTTTATTTACTAAAATTAACCCTTTAATTTTATGAGAGATCAAATGGAAAAAAAGCCTAAGAGTATTAAACTTCAAAAAAGGTTCCTTTTACTGGGAACAGGCCCGTTTAAATTTTAATTTCTTTTTTTTTTCCCTATTTTCTAGAATTGAAATCAGTAACAAACTCTTAGGCTATCACATGTTACATTTGATTTTATGGTATGGTCACTAATTTCATTATTTATTTTTCAGATCTCAAAACAAAAATACCAATACTTCCATATATTTAACGACCACACCTGCATTTCCATCCCTCCCTGTCTATCTTATTCCCATTTCACGCGCCATCGGATCAATCAAGTCTCTGTAAGTTCTCTCTCTCTCTCTCTCTCTCTCTCTCTCTCTCTCTCTCCAATTTCAATCAAGTCTCTGTAACTTGGTCTGTTGACGAGTATTTTGAATTCTGATTTCTTCAAAATCAGTTCTTGATTACTTAGTTCAATGGGTGTCTGGAATCAGAATCTGGTAAAAAAGTTCTTGATTGAACTGTTATCATAGTCAATAATGGACAGGGCAAATAAAGGAATCCTAACATATCAAAAGCTTTTGACATTTAAGTACTGGATTCTGTGATTGCAATGAAAAGTAGTCTATACGATGATCAAAGTTTCGTCATTTTTTCATTTGCCCAAAAAAAAAAAGGTTAAATTTTCGTCATTTTTTTTCCAATGACGAAGATAACAAAATGGTTTTAGGGAATTAATGAAAATGGTCGTCTTTATTTAGGTTACAGAATCTTGGGACACATTTGCTCAAATTGTGCTTACTTGAAGTTTGATTTGCAATAAATAATTAACCATTGCTGGTGGCCGCTTAGATATGTCCAAGGATTAGTCGAGGTGTGCATAAGCTAGTTCGGACGTCTGAGTTATGGATAAAAGTATAATAACTAAGTAAGCATCTAGGATCTGCCTCAGCTTTGGTGGAAATTTCTGGTTCAGTATACAGAGGAGATGTGGAGATGATACTTATGACAAAACTTAGAAACTTAAATTTTAAGGAATTTCCAATTGCAAAAGCTGATTCCCTGTAAAACCTTATAATTCTTTGACGAAATTGTTCTGTAATGTTTTTGGTTCAAACTTGGATTTTTACCCTGTAATAAGCTTCAACCCCTGCAGGTTTCAAGTCTGATTTCTCCTCATTGGGGAGCTACACATACATCCAAAATGAATCCTGAACAACTCACTCTGATGGGAACTACTATTTGCGTGATGCTTACGATGCATTTTTCAGTTCAGCTTGCCTCGGAGCATATGATGCACTGGACTAAGCCAAAGGAGCAAAAAGCTATCATGGTTATCATTCTCATGGCCCCTATATACGCTATTGACTCTTTTGTTGGTCTGTTAGATTTTCAGGGCAGCAAACCGTTTTTTATGCTCTTGGACTCAATCAAGGAATGTTATGAAGCTCTGGTCAGTATTTTATACATGTTACGTAAACACTGTTCATGGTTTTAATAAGTTAATTTTTTTTGTTGGAACACGTTTTTTCTAGTTGAAGCAGTTCTTTAGCAAGCTTTGCATTTCGTTTGTACTAAGTTTTTCATTTCATTACATGCAGGTGATAGCTAAGTTCTTGGCCTTGTTGTACAGTTATTTGAACATATCCATAAGCAAGAACATAGTGCCTGATGAAATTAAAGGAAGAGAAATCCACCACTCATTCCCAATGACTCTCTTCCAGGTTAAGTTGTTTACTTCTTTCTCAATACAACTGCCGATTTTAGAAGTAGGAAATATATCGATCTCAGACATTGATCTCACGTTAAATAGCATGGTACTTGTAGATTTGTACCTTCTGTATGGTAAAGCATTTGTACATTCTTTAAGTTCAATGTTACTAGAAAGTAAAATACTACCCATCTCAAGAAACATTCTATTTGTCTGTCTGATTTGTAATTTCCGTTAATCTTTCTAGTGATAATGAGCCTTGTGACTGGCCCATGAACGTTAAATTTTGTTTGCTGTGTCTTAGTTTGACTTTATTGTGTAAGCACCCAAGAAAAAAGGAACATTCCTTAAGTTCCACGTTCCTTAAGCTCTACGTCGAAGCGGAGAACATTAACCATCTCATTGTGGATTCTATTTATTATCAGTTTTTCCAGTGCTAATACGTCCCGTGGATGACTTTCTTGTTGCTGATGCTGTTAATAGCCAACTAGTTTTGTTATTAGCCTGAATAATGTTCCTACACTAAAGCTTGACAACTCGTATCAGTGAAGCCTTTTGAATGCCAAATCTTTCCCATTTGACGGTGTCAATGTGCATGTGTGCTTCTGTTTAGCTGTATTCATTGGATCTCCACCAAATAGGCAGTTCCTTTTAGCCATTTTTTAACTCATTGCAGAATTAGTGTAGCTGACACCCTTCATCTAAATTGCAGCCTAAATCTGTCCGTTTGAACCATCAAACATTAAAGCTTCTGAAGTACTGGACATGGCAGTTTGTCGTGATTCGCCCAGTGTGCTCCATCTTGATGATAGCTCTTCAACTTCTTGGAATATATCCTAGTTGGCTCAGCTGGACGTTCACCATCATTTTAAACGTCTCGGTTTCACTTGCATTGTACTCTCTTGTACTCTTCTACCATGTGTTTGCTAAAGAGTTGGAACCGCACAAACCCCTTGCCAAGTTCTTGTGCATCAAAGGGATTGTCTTCTTTTGTTTTTGGCAGGTAAGCTGCTTCTCTCCCCCTTTCTTGAAAAGTTGAAAGTGAGTAAATTCAGTGCAAAAATTCAAGAATGTGTTGGACAATTTGACTTGGTTAGGTTGGTCGCTACAATTTGGTTATGCAGAGGTACCTTCTATTGTTCAACCTATCAAAACTCATAATTTGAGTAATTTTAGCTCAAGAATTGAAAATATGCAATGATGCTGGACATGCCGAGGGGCAAGAGAGCTAGATGATGGTAGAGCAAAGCAAAATAAGATGGCACCTTAAATTTCGAAGTCTTCCATTAAATTTTTCTTATTGGTCTATCATTCTCTTTCAGACCCAGCAAAAATAAGAAAGGGAGAAAAAGAAAAGAAAAGAAAGGCAAACCAAGAGAGAATAAAAATGTCCATTTATGCCCTGAGCATGCATAATGAATTGGAAATAAATCTGCTCCTTGGCCTCAATGCTACAAATATTCCAATATTATTTGTTGAAAATGGCTTCTTTGCTTGTTTTGCAGGGAATTGTACTTGATATTCTTGCAAAATTGGGCGTGATCAAATCGCACCATTTCTGGCTCAAAGTAGATCAAATTGAAGAAGCTCTTCGAAATACTTTGGTGTGTGTTGAAATGGTTTTCTTCTCTGCCATTCAGCAGCATGCATACAGTGTTGCACCTTACAGAGACGACGATGTTTCATCGAGTGGCAAAGACAAGAAAAGGGAATAGTTCATAAAGTTGGATTTCATTTTTTGTCATTGCAGCCATTTCATGGGTGCAAACTAGGGATGTCATTTGCACTTTATATGATTCTTCTTGTAGCAATAAGGTCTCTGTAATGGCTGGATTTCCCATCTGAGTGTGAGTGTATGTATGATCTACTGTGTGTACTCGTTATGAGCATGGATCTGGATTGTGTGGAAATAACAATGAGCACAAGACATTTTTGAGATGAAATCTTAACAAAATGAAGTCTCGGTTTCACATGCTAATAGTACATTTTGTTTGCTAAGTTAAAGGATGGAAAGGGCAACTAACATAGCAATCACTTGGATGTGACCATAGGGGTTTTCGTCTGTTGTAGAATGTTTGATTTAAGTCATGACTACTGTTGGAGGGGCGAGCCTGTCACCACAACCCCACCGAAGTAGTAGAGCAGACTAAGAACCATTCACATAACATCCGTTTTACAGGACTACTACCTACAAGCGATTCGAACCCGCAACCTTATGGGATTGGGGGACTTTCTCCCTCACACCTCAGCCGCCATGTAGGCTGTACATGTAAGAGAAAAGGACACTTCTTTGTTTTTTTCTTGCTGAGTAGAAACTGAAGCAAAAATAACACGGGAAAAAGAAAAAGAAAAAGAAAAAGCAACCAAGAAAACACAACCGACTAGATGGGTGAAGATCCTAAGAAGCTGCAGCCTGAACTGAATGCGAGAGTTGATTACATGCAGCTTCTTCGGTCACAATTGCGTTCAGAATCATCTTATGAGTATGAATTCCACGTCTATAATGTGATATTCACAATGCTGGCTGCACACATCTATATTCAGCCTTTAGCATTCGTTTGACCTCCATCTCAAATTTTTTGTCCACTTTTTCGGCATGCATATTTTTTTAAAATTATTTATATGTTACAGTGTTTTCTATGATTTTGGAATTTTATTTAATGACAATCAATAAGATTCAAATTTGTACTCCCTTCATCTCAATTTAAATGTCTCCTACGGGAGATTGTGCAAGTTTGATCTTAAAAAATAAAATACTTTCGGAATAACATTTTAAATATTTTTTGTACCGTTTAAAAGATCTCAATAAGTACTTTTGAAGGATGTAAAAAAATTTTGAAAAAAAATAATCTAGAAATATATTTTCTTTTAAAGTTAAAATGACACAACTTTATGTACGAGACATTTAAAATAGGGCAGAGGGAGTATAATATAAGAAACGCTATGCATTTGTAGGTATAAAAAAGTTTTCAAGAAACAAAAAATGTTGAAAGTGGACAAAAATGTTTGAAACAAGAGAAAGTATATGAACCATGAAAGGAAAATATGAAAATAAACATGAAAACTCATTCAACGGATAAGATTCTTCTAGTACATTTAACGGATGAGATTCATCCGTTTCCCTATTTTAAAAGTGTACGAAAAGAATCTCATTCGTTAAATGCGTTTTCATGTTTATTTTCTTACTTTCATTTCATGTATTGTACCAAAGTTCTTGAAACAAGTCAATCCCACATGATTCCCGACCCAAGAAAAGACGCGCGCTTCCGAAGGCCACGTGTAGATGAGAAATCTAAAGGGAGAGAGATAGGGAAGTTGTTGCTGTCTGGGTTTTGCAAAGGCAGAAGAAATTAGACCAATCTAGCAAAGAAAAATCCGTTTGTTCCTATCCCTATTTGCCACTTGAAAAAGCCATGAATCATCTATAGACCCCCCCCAATAAGCACTGCTTTTCAACTCATCTACTTTCAAATCTTTCCCATGACCACACTCCTACAAGCTTCTATCAATCTCTCGCCTTTCAATGCCTTGCACTTGCATGAGGATAGAATTGAACGACAAAGATGTTGTGGCCTAAGATTGTCAGAACCCATTTGCTGTCCCTCCGTTTTGAGATCAAAGATTGGTTTTTTACATCAAAAGAGGTTCAAATTGGGGGTTTGTAGAGAGAGATGGTCGTTCTTGGAAGTTAGAAAGGATAGAGATGGGATTTTGGGGAAGAAGAGGGTGGTTTTGGTGAAATCCAATCAAGGGTTTGGGTTTAACAACGGCGGCGGCGGCGGTGGTGGGAGGGGTAACGGCAGGACAGCAAGGATTTTGGGTAATCTTGCTTTGGCTATTGGCTTGACTTATCTTTCCCTGACTGGGCAGATTGGTTTGGTTTTTGATGCAATTGGTTGGGTTTTTGATGTTGTTGTTTCCCTTTCGGTATTTCTCTCTCTAAACTTTTACTCTCTCTATCATCATCGCCATCACTTGTGTGTATGTCTCAAATGATGTTGTTGGGGTGATTTATCAGTTTGTTTCTTGATGTTGCCAATTGTATATTGGAAGAATACTTGGGATCTTTTTGATGCAGTAATATGTTCCATCATCTCTTAATCAATTTTCAGTTTAGGTTTTAAGCTTCCTAACCAGTCTTTTTGTGCTGTTCAAAAATATAATCAGTCTTTTTGTTAAGCCAGGAAGCTTGCTTGCTATCTCTTGTGACCATCTTCTGAAGATACTAATGTTATTTGGCATATACATTGTTGTTTAGTGGTTAACGACCAACTCATCCAGAAGTTTAAACTGTTAGAGAAAGAATTTTATTTTTTGTTGAATCAAATTGCTTCTTCATATGTGGTTGGACTTTCCTCTATAAGCAGACTGAACAGTCACCAATTTTTTTTATCGGTTTAGGTGGTGAGGATTGAATACAATATCTCGTATGTTTTCCCAACTCGTGTAAAACTTAAGGTAATATAGAGAATTTATTATTTAACAGTCCCAAGACTCTCCACAATGGCTGCAGGAGAAGAATAGCTAGCAATTCTAAGAGTTCCACACCTTCTCGTGGTGTGACAATGGTGTCTCTTGTATTATGCAGAAGTTCAACGCACTTACTGTCTCCAAAAGGGCCTTCATGCAGAATTTAGTTGGAGTACTTCCCAGAACGTATGCCTTTTACTAATGTAGATTTACAGTTAAAAGCTAGTGGTTTTATTTTTTTCTATCTTCTTTTTCCTGCCAATATGTTCTTCGTAGTTTGGATTCTTATTCGGGAAACATCAGATACAACCTAAATGATATCTTAGTTGATGGTTTTGCACTTGACACGTTACTTTGCTGGTCTATTCAGTCTCTTGCCCAAGTTTTATGGGCTACCTGTTTTGTATGTTGTAATTCAGTTGATACATATCCACTACACCTTGGTTGTTGTGAGTCAATCACTGAAAGCACTAAATGGAAACTCACTCTTTTAGTCTTTTGGCTTGGATATCTGATTTTTGGTTGCTTTTCCACATCCAGATCCTTGCAGTGATTCTTCCAGTCGCCGGTTTGGGAGCTTTTTTATGGTGGGCGGGACGAGATATAGTTCAAGACAGTGTGAGGCCACTTTCATTTTGTTTTTGCTGCTTCTGATAAATTATTAACTTGTACATTGACTCTTCTTCGGAATTATATGGCTTTCTTGAGAATCTAGACCCGGTTATGAACTGTCTAATGATAATGTAGGTGTTTCCTTATGGAAATGTGCATTTCCATATGATGCCAGTGGGTTCTGTTAAGTTCTTTAGAATCACATTCAATATAGAACCAAAATTGATGACATGATTAGCGAGCAATATCAGTTCCTTAAATTTCATTCTCCTCTGCACTTTACTGATTCAGTTTTTGACCCCCTTTTCTACGTGCAGTGTCCAAACTGTGGAAATGATTTTAAGATTTTCAGGTAAAATCTTTTGGAGTCCATTTTGATGTGAAGTTGCATGTAATTGTTCCACCTTATAAGCTACCTAATTTCGTTGCTGATGCAATTTTCTGTAGGTCAGCTATGAATAATGATTTGCAGCTGTGTCCCTTTTGTAGTCAACCTTTCTCAGGTAACAGCTACGTCTGGGTCAGTATGTACTACTTCAAATTTCCTTATTTCTGCCTACCCCTTTCAACATCATTGTAACAACTAAGTCTGGGTCAGTATTCTGCTTTATGTTTCTTATTGAGACATTGCCATTCAATTCCAATACTACCAGAAATCCTTGGAGGAAATCTTGTTCTAGACTTAATTAAAAACAATAAACACCAGATCAAATCAACCACCTGATAGCATATAGGGATAGCTGAGTGGTAAGGCTTTCCCTTTACCATGACATGATCCTGGGTTTGATTCTCATTGTGGGGTTCCATTCCCCACACTCTAGGTATGATTAGGGTATATTTAGATTCAAAATTTATACGATGTACATGTACTGACAAAAATCAACCACCTGTATCCTCCGTTGGAAAATTAAACACCTGTTTTTCCTAGAAGAAATGTTGTCCTTCAAATCTAGTCAGGTAACAAACTCTATGTTTTCGTCATCTGCCAAAACTTCAGCCGGAGTGTATATATTTGGCTGGTCAGTGCTAGGTGGTGCTAGGTGTTTTATGTGGTAGCACGGGTGGCTGTATGCATTTACAGTGGCAGTAGTGAAATCTTCCCTCTATCATTCTCTCTTTTTTCTTGTTGGAGCAGCCTGCTTTAATGTCTAGGCATTGACTATTATCAGATTCAACTTGACTTGAAAGTTGGATTCTGATTTCTTTATATTGTAATTTTGAAAGGTTTCAAAGGTAGGAAACACATGCATAAGCACATAAGTTGATTTTGATCTAATGCTGTACTTTTCAAATTTGAGCTAATCATGTACTATGGGTGCATAGGTATAACATTGTTGACAACAGGGGCAGAGCCAATTAAGGACCAGGGGGTCACGTGCCCCCTGGATTTTTATCACCCGCTGTCCTTTTTTTAATTTTTTTTTTCAATACCTACTCAAAACAGATTAGAAGAATTGGAAAGTTTGGGTATTTGGCTTATTGTCCACTGCGCTGTCGTGGGTTTTCAACCAAATCAATGGGCCCTTCCAAGAATTAAAATGCTCGGTTCACCGACACAAATAGAGAATTGCTATTTTGTGTGGCATGTTTGAGTCTGTTCAACTTATTTTCTTGTTTTCAAAGTAAAAGTTTAACAATCGATTGCAGAACCGAATGAATGATCACTGGTTGAATAATGCCTTGGTGGTATTCACAAAGCAAGATGTTTTTATGGGATTTGCATCGAAGCAATTATGCAGAACTTTCAAAAGATTAAAACTACTCAGGGTCAATTGTTAAAAAAATTGACCAAGAATATTTAGACTTTTGTGCCTAATGGAAAATGTTTGAACTTTTGTGCTTAGTATGTCTTTATTATATTTACTTTGAATTTCTTTTTAGTTTATCATGAAAAGGTGCCCCCTCTTAATAGAATTTTTTGCTCCGCCACTAGTTTGCAAGATTGATAGCTTCGTATAACATTGGCGTTACATTAGTAATTTTTAGTTATTTTTCTCTATTGTCTTAGTGAAAGAGTGGATCTAATGGTGCTAGTCACTTGATGTTGATTGACTTCTAAATGATCTTACTTATTTATGAAGAACCTTTAATTAGACTTTTTTTTTTGGGTAAAACCTTTAATTAGACTTTGTCTCCACTCTAGGGCAGATGTGGCAGTCAGCAAGGCATTTGTTTGATATCAGACATACTTATCCTTGTTTATGCAGCACAGACAGTTTTCTTTTTCATGTCTGAAATATTTTGCTTTCATTCAGTGGTAGGCAATAAGTTTGTAAGCGATCCTGTAAATTTCTCCAACAAATCTACTACCTTTGGGGAAGCCTTCAAGAATTTCTCTTCTCGCTCTAGTAAAGGTACTCTTCTCTTGAATTCTATACAATTTAACAATATAAAGTATAAAGGATTGGCAAATCTAGTGATTCGTTATTATACAATATACAGGAGCTATGCTCCCCGCCTTCTTCAATAAAAGAAATAACACAAACAAATTGAATAACCCTTTTAACTTCCATGCAAATCATTCTCTTTTTGAAGTTCAAATAGCTGCTGTTAGAATTTGTGCACTCGTGAATCTGTACATTGGTTGTGCAGGGAAGGATTTTTCGTCTGCAGTTGTTGATGTCGAAGCTGAAGTAAAAGATTTAGACTGAGGATTTTTCTTGTAACACCCAGTCAGATGGTAAGAAGTGGAACTAACTATATTCACTTGAAACACATTGAACCGTTTTCCTGTTTTGATATGAGTACTTAACGCTCCTTTTTGTTTAACCGGCAAGATTGCAGGAAGTTAACGAGAAGTAGAACTCCATGTTTCTGTGATTAGCATCTTTGACTGAATACGGAAGTCGGTGCGCTTATTGATGGACATACAGAATGAGAAGATGAATAGCATTTCGGAAAGCAGAAACTTTATGTAACGTGACATGGAAGAAGTAGCTAGATAGGACAGAAGAGCACATTGGAATTGCTCAGAAAAGCTGTTCGACAGTTTTATGTGGTCAAAATGCTACTAAGCCAAATGGAATCATGTATCATAGAATTTGTTTCCCTGACTGGTCTGAGCAAAGTTGTGAAAAAGAACTTCATTGTATATAAATTGTATATTGTCCTGCAGATTTCTGAATTTCTAATGGGTCAAGGTGTGACAACTTAGAGTTCCAATTTGAAGCTATGAGAGTTAACCTGGCTTTCGGAGGGAATTCCTGCCAGTACCTGCCACGGTGCTTCTTTTTCTTTTCTTTTTTTAAATTTGACATGCTTGCAAATCCCTTTAGAATTGAACCTTCCCACAACGTTTAAATTCTCAAATCTCAAAAAATTATCTCAAGCTACTGCTTATATGCTGATGGCTCCTGGTTATGGAGTAGTTGGTATCAACTTTCTGCCTTGTAATTGCGCAAACTTTTTGATTGTTTGGTGTGTTAACCAAATTTTGTTACTGTTCTTATGGTCAATATTTTTCTATTGAACTGTTGTTCTCATGCATGATTTCCTGTTTTGTATGCAAGATTAAGACAGTTATAGGTTGTGTCAAGGTTTTAATATCTGCAGCTTCAGATCATTCTCCGTACACAGCAGAATTAGATAATAGTTAACACATACAAGAATGTATTCATATGAGAGAGAGAGAGAGAGAGAGAGAGAGAGAGAGATTATTTGAGTTTTAGCATTGGAAAAAATTTCTTAGATAATAGACTCTAGTCCTAAAAAATGCACGGCAATGCAGATTCTTATGATGAAACCGATACTCTAATATTCTCGGCGTATCAAGAGGTCAGCAGATTGCTGAAGCATACCCACAAATTCTATTTAAAGCGACAAAAGATCAAAATGGTCATAAGGGAAAGACAAAGCAAAGTGTCTTGAACAGATACAGGTGGAGAGGTACGTCTCATGCGTCATCTCCTCCCACTTATCTCCCTCATTTCTTCTCTCCAGGATGTAGTCTAACCCTAATACAACCCCAATTGCTGGGAACTCATTTCATCACCTGGTGATCAAAGAACCAGTTAAGTGACTGTTTTTGCCGGCGGTGAAAGAATATCCAGCAACAACTCCTAATTTGATAGGCAGAGGGAAGAACGGAGGGAGAGAGGTTTGCAACTACGTGTGCTGAATCCTGTGGCCATTTAATTAGGGGGATGAACTGTTAAAATCGTAACTGTTGGATTTAGATTGGAGGATCCTCCAATTTTAGGAGGATTGGAGAGGAGCCGGACTCCACACAGTTGACCATACTCAGTAGAAAGTTTCAGCCTCCTGAATAAGTTGGTTGTCACCAACTCGGTGGTTTGCCAGTTTGACAGACAAATCAATGTTTGTTCTAGCAACGAGTCATACAAATAAATTACCTCTTCCTTATCTTTTCTTTCCCCTTGTGATGAACTTGTAACCCCCATAGACTAGTGCAATTGGAGCAAGTTGTGTTATCATCATTGGCACCATTGCAAGCTGCAATTATTTGGAAGTTCCAAACATATTAAGTTTAACAAATAAAACAAGGGGCAAGGGAAGTGAAATCACCAAAATAATAGCACAAGAAAGATGAAGAATAAAAGAGTGTTGGAAATGCTCTAGCTATCAAATCATGCAACAATATACTTACACCAGATAGAAACATAGAAAACTTGTAAACAAAATCAGTTGAAATTCCCAACTCTAGTTGAAATGTGTTCGTTCCCCGATTTTTAAGAAGTCTATTTTTTAAACTATAGAAAACAGGGGATTGTCGCCCCCCTGACTTGAGTAACTCCAAGATAGAACCTAGGGTGTCTAAAGATTCCTCCCACGTTTTCCTTCAAGGATCCTCCAGAGCCCGTGCCCCCCAATCAAACATAGAACCATTTTGATACGAATTCTAAGTCTCCGTGTATGATGAGATCGGTTAGAGGTGCACAAGAAAACCGATATAAATGCTAAACCAATTTGATTCGAACTGAACCATTCTATTTAGTTAGGTTATGCGGTTCATTGGTCTAGTTATGGTTTTGAAAAAATAAGAACCAGTAATTATGATTCGATTACTAGTTCTCAATATAAGAAACATGGTTAGAACCGTACCGGACCATATGTAAATATATGTATATATATATACACATATACATATATACATTAAAACATATTTATATTAATATATTTATATGCGTACATATTTATTTATCTTGATTTGATAAGTTAATAAAAAAAAAATCCTAGTAAGATATTCTTTTATGTCTATTTAGAGTAAAAATCTATTTTGTTAGGAAGTCTTTAATATATTACTATAACTACTATTGACCCTACTACTATTGCTGAATATATTTTCTTGTGTTTTTAGACTGTTCCATTATTTGTTTAAGCTACTTTATTAGTTGTTTTTTATCAATTTTAGGAGTTGTTTTAATATTAAATTGTCACTATTTTGTGTATCATTTGGACCATAATCCTACTATAATCGTTCTATGAGTTGTTTGAGGATCCAAATTCTAAATAATCTTTTGAGTTCATTTATTGTGAAAGTGTTCCAACGCTATTTGGGTAGAACCGGAACCGAACAAAACCAGTCCGATCTTTCAGTTTGGATATGAACAAATTCTACACGTATATTGGTTAGGTTTTGATTCTTAATTTTCTAGAACCAGTGTGAGACTATTCAATTTCAAGAGAATTGGTCCAATCCGGACTATGTGCACCCCTAAGATTGGTTATGGGGATTTGCTCGGTTACTGAGAGAAAGCAAAATTTTCCTCATATTAGATTGATAATAAAATGGAATCCTAGCTCCTGGACAATCAGTTCATTGAAAGTGCATTTCTCTGGTTGAATCAAAATAAATATGCTTGATTTTGTCTCACACACACAGAATTCACAACCAGCTGCGACTAGTGGCAACAAAGCTTTCTTCCAAAAGATAGATAGTTTCGACACCAAATCAACATTAAAAGCATCATAAAATGAAAACAAAGACAAAGCCACACTTACCTGCTCTATTTTCCATTTAGATGGACTCAATGGTTCCTCCCAAAAGTTCGCCTCTCCGTCGAGATGAACGACCACCTCCAAAAATGGTTTGTTCAAAAACTCTGATATTCCTGAAACAGGGTTGGACAAAAGCTTTGCCATTTCTGCAAGCAAAAAGATGTTATTTCAGCACAGCCATAATACAATCACAACATACCCCATGTCCAAAAGGCGTACAACATTACATAACTCCGACCGTTATGCAGGAAACTCATTCTTTGCCCTCGTTAAGTACCATGTTACTTGAGAAAAATTCTAGGATTGGTCTACTCTTCCAATTAGTAGATCAACCATAACTAAAGGGCTTTAACACAACAAGTAGCAAAAAACCTCGAGACATGTAGATTTCATGCGAAGGATTCTTGTCCAATTGTAAGTGGAAGATGGAATAAATGAAGAAGAGGTGTATCTTATTGGAATCCTTGAATAAGAGCAAGTGCAGCAGCTAAGCCAAAATTGAGCAAAAACTGCTAGTGTACAGTGCACTTTTTCACTTATATCTATCCACGTCTCCTTCAACACTACAACAATCCTCTCTATTTTTCTCTCCATTCATACTTAAAATAATTAAATATTCCATACTTCAATATAAACTACATACACACACACACAGACACGCGTAGGATTGGAGGCTGTGGGGGTTTTGTACTTTTGTCTGACCAAAAGAGGAGAGAGGAGAGAGAGAGAGCAAGAAATAATATAAAAAATGGGAAACCTGGTGAACAGTTCTACGGTAAAAGAACCGAATGACTGTAGCAAAATTAGGACTTCTGTAGAATAGCTAGACGTTTAGAGAGACTGGTGCACCTTGTTTTTTGGGTTTTGTCTATGTATTTTACCGAAAATTGCATTTTACAGAGACTGTTGTTTTTGCACTAACTACATCCCTTTAAATTAAGGATTTGAACTCACTCCTATAAAATAGTAATCCACCATGATAGAGTTCTCAGCCTCCCATTCGATATCCCACACAGAATACATAATTTTGAGTTTGAGTATTGCATCAACTAATGATTTCAAATCCCTCCATTTGCAATCTACAACTACCCAAGTTGAGCACGACATAACAAAGAATCCCTTGACACCACACAAGATGGCATTTTCCTACACTCTGAAAATCAAATTCTTGCGTGCAACCTTTACAAGACATTGATCTATGTTCTCACCAAAGGAGAGCAAAATACTGGAGCCGATTTGATCACATTTCAAGCTCAAATCGCTATTCTTCGACTTATAATCATGATACGTACAGTAGCGGAGACATATATTAGGGTCACGGTGCCAAACCTGATATTACCACCCTTGTAGATGATGCTATTACTCATAAGCATATTTAAGTGGCAAGATGGGTTCTAGTGGCACTCCTCGTCTCCTCCCAAAATTCTCTCTCTACAAGCCCATGTTCAATTAAATATCAGTCTTACGTTACTTATATACAAGAATGAAGAGTTTTACACTGTGTGCAGTGCAGTGAAAAATAAGTGCTGCAGTTTAATTGTAAGAATCAAAGTAACTTTACGAAGAATAGGGTTTTCTTCGGTGACATAAAATCTAATGTACAAAAAAATCAAAATTTTCCTATAATTCTATTTTGACTAATGTGTTTGCTTATACAATGTTTGTCACCAACCATCCGGGTTGAAGCATAGTTGACGTTGAATCTAAAGGATCTAATGCTGGACAGAAAAACTGTGGCACAATTAGTTCAAATTCTTTCAGAAGCAAATGCTTTGTCTCAATTCAGAAATGAAGTCAAAAGAACAAATAGAAACGGACATGTAGGGATAAGCCCTGAAGAAAAGAATTAATCGACATAGGTGGACTAAGGACTCGCATTTTAATTGAGGAAAGAAGAAGGGAAAGATTACCACGTTCAAACGAATCTAGACGAGCCGGAGGAGTCCGCTCTGCCATGGTTGCGTTCAGAGCTTTTTCTGGTTCAATAATAGAGGTGAGAGTGAGACGGAGAGGGGAGACAGAAAGAAGAAAGGGAGGTTGACGACTCCCATTCGAATCTTGACGAGCCGCAGTTGTCCTCTCTGCCATTGTTGCGTTCAGAGCGTTTTCTGGTTCTTTAGAGAGGGAGTCGGTTACAAACCGAACAATGTAAAAAGTGATTTATGCTTATCGTTTGAAGAGGCAGGGAGAGAGAGAGAGAGAGTCCGTTACAACTGCACAACACAGAAGGAGAGAGTCACGCTTTTTGTTTGAGGAGGTCGCGGGTACACACCGTGCGTGTGATACCTGAATTTACTAGCGTGGTATCCGTCTGATGCACGGATAATAAAAAAACTACAGATGTTTTTTTCCGTTCCCGTGAATCGAATAGGGACAACACTAGTTCATAAAAGATGCTATTCCCTCCGTCCCAATTTGTTGCATCTATATTTTTTTTGAACATATCAAAAAATCGTTTATATCTTTCTTTCTATAATTTTTTATAGTCAATATCGATCTTGTTTGATAAATCTCAATTAATTTTTTAAAACAAAGATTTTGAAATCGTAAAAAATATTATAGATTATGAAATATAGATAATTTTTTGAGAAATTCCAAAAAGGAAACAAGCACAACAAATTGGGACATAGGGAGTATAATTTTAGGGAAAAGCCATCAAAATACGGACCACCAATTTGCAAAAATAAAAATAAAAATACGACAATTGGCGTATTTGATCTTTACAGCTAATAAGACACATCCGATTAAAAATTAATCTGAATAATCTGAATTCAGAAAGAGTGGGACCGTAGAAGTAGTGGGGTATGAGGAAGTTTTTTTAGAACAATGATACATACACACCTCTCTCACATGTCAGGGACTCATCCCACATGTGAGAGGGGGTATGGCAAAGTGTGTCCGGGTGAGTGTGTCTGTATCATTTTTGGTTTTTTTACTTCTACCGAATATTCAAAATCAAGACAGGTGGGAAGAGTAGGGAAATTTGAGATTTTTTTTAAAAAAAATTAATAAAAAAATTTAGAAAATTAGTATTGTGGGTTTTGTTTGGCTTTTTGCTCATGTGAAAATACAAATGAAAAGGGAAAAGAAAAAAATTAGGAAAAGGCGTGAAAGACAAGTATAAAGAAACGGTGATGGAATCCAGGAGAAATTAAAGAAAGGCATGTGGAGCCATTTTTTGGCAGCCTATATGTCGTAGCAAGTGATTTGTGCACTGAGAGAGTGGACAGTTTGAGAGCAACGGAGAAAGGGCACATGGGAGGACAGTCCAAGGAGTTTGCCGTGCGCTCCGGTTGTGGGTTTGAGAGAAAAAATGTGAGGAAAATAGAGTGTGAGGGGTGAGTAAAAAACAATGTGTAGAGAGCAGGGGCCGGCTCTGATATTCATGAGGCCTAAAACAAACTTTTTTAAATGGGGCCTTCAATCTTCTTTGCATAGTTAAAAATACTTGAAAAACCCTTGCAATAATTCAATTATTTGAGAGTATAAGTACCCAAAATCGATAACCCTTGCAATAATTCAATTTTTATATAGGCATAATTAGTAATTACTATAAGGACCTATAAAATTGGGTGCCTTCAAAATTAGTAAAAAATCGGAGGACTAAAGCGGTAGCTTTACGAGCTTTAGCTCAAAGCCAGCTCTGGTAGAGAGCCATGTGCTAGCTCCTGGGCGGGTTTTTTCATTTTACATCGTATTCTCTATTTTTCCAAACATAGTGGATATCTTTGTCTCCCGTGGAGAATCTGGAGATAGGCATTGAGGCCGAATCACGTAAAATATTGTGTCTTGTGTGTGCTTGATTGTTTATCTTTTTTTTTTTAAAAAACGCTTCCGTTACGGTGGAATTTGGAGTACGTAAATCCCAACAGGTTTGGAGGTTTTGAGGGCGCTAACTACATTAATTACTATATTGTATTGACTGATAGATAGAAAGATGTCAAGCGCCTTACCTGGATATTTTGTGTATAATATGTACACTTGATCGAATATAAATACGAGTTTGAAGCATAAATTCTATGTGATCAAATGTTCATTATTTGGGCAATCTTATATATTATTGCAGAATGACTTTTCGTGAGAAGAGCCGTGAGTGTGACATGTGGCACTAACATAAGAATTTTGAGGAAAAGGAAAGAATTAAAATTAATCATTGACTTACTAACACTAATTAAAATTAGAAATTAAAATTTTGAATTTAACTAATAAGTCGGCAATATTTATGGCATTCCCTAGGAGAGGTAATTGCAATTTCCAACATAATCCTAACATAACTCATTATCTATATGGAATGAATGATATTTTTCAAAAGGAAACTTGAAAGACTCAGTCATTTCTCTGTTTCTCTAAAAAGAGAATCCCTGAAAAACGTGTGAAGTCTCTCCTATTCTCTCTTCCCATGCAAAACTGCTAGAATTGTCATCGCAACATCCTGATTCAATTAGAAGGTTAGTATATTGCCCTGACTTCTTCTTATTTTTGTTAATAGGAAACTCTGTGGCAACCACATGAGGTTTGGAGAATTAATACAGAGTATTATCTTTTGCATAGGGATTTTTCTAGCATTCAACCCATTGTAAGCTAGCAGGGGATCAAAGTACTCTTCAATAATAGGTTCTGGAGCTTTGAATAGATCTCCTCAAATTGAGTTTTTCGTTTGTTGCTGTTATTATAATTTTATTAAATTATATAGATTATGATCATACTTAACTTATCTTAATTTTGCTTTCCTATATTGTAAATTTTAGAGGGGATGCAATTGAATGGAGATACTTTGAAAAACACGATGGCAACGAATAGTTAGTTGCGACACAAGAAAGGTAAATCTAAGATGTAGTTTTTTTTTCTTTCAATGACAATTTTGTAAAGACAACACTTGCAAATTACGTTTTGCTTTAGTTGTGACTTCTAATATTGCGCGTGACATAATATTGCACATGACTTTTAATATTGTAGAACACAGGTTAAGTTGCTTAGGACGGATTTATTCTAAGCATAACATTTAACTTGTGCTTGAAAATTTGATATACAAATATGCGATATAGCAAGACATACACAGATTTTAGGACATTATATGCGGGTTTGGTCTTGGGTATGTTATATAGACATGCATTGAATAAACCCCTGCTACTTAAAAAAGAGTTTTATTTATAATATTGCGTTAATTCCATAGGTATTTTACTTTTAAAATTTGATTTGCACGTTTTTTATTTAGCAGATCTATCTATCTAATAGAGTGTTGCATAGTGTTTTTTCCTGGACTTGGGGGGGCTCGTGCTTTTAGTGAACATCCTGACGTTTAAAAGTGTTTTGAACAGTTCGGATTTCAAATAAAACTATTCCGTAAAAGAAGACCATTGATTGCCGGATGAACAGTTATGATTGCTCAATATAGGGCCTTCATTTTTCCTATGAAGGCCCCAAAGTTTGATGAGTGGTATAACATTCAATTTTTAGATACACTGTTTTTAACTATCTTAAAATTTAATTGGTGTAAACAATATTTATATATGTTTGGATATATCTTATGTTTTTAACTTAATTACATATATCATAATAAGAAAATAAGTCATTCAAATTTTTTTTTTCATTTTTTCCTTTCAATTGCCGTGCATAGCACGGGTTCCTCCTAGTATTTTATAATAGTAAGAGCAACTCCAAGAGCCTCTCTACTCAGGTTCTCTCTTGGCCATTGTAGAGAGCTGAAACCACTGTTTAGGACTCCAAGAGGCTTGCTACTTCCCTTGTTACTGCCCATTCCCTCCTCTCTGCTGGCTACTAGAGGCGAGTTGGACTCCCTCGCTACGTCTACCAGCTCAGCCCTTTCACGCCAAAACTTTCAGGTACTCTCTCTCTCTCTCTCTCTCTCTCTCTCTCTCTCTCTCTCTCTATATATATATATATATATATATATATCTCCCCATAGCAACCCAGATGGGTTTTGATCGATGATGTTGATGCACCCGGATGGTTTTTGATCGATGAGGATGTAAATCGATGATGTTGGGAAAATCGATGATATTGGGTTTTGCCGTACTCGTTTTGAGCGATGATGAAGCAAAAGCCTCTGAATCGTGTGTTCTCAAGATGGGTTTTTTTTTTTTTTTTTTTTTTTGAGTTACGTTTTGGTTTCTGGGTGGGAGATGAAGTAATGGGTTTGTTGGGAAAATGATCCGGTAGATTTCATCTTTAATTCTAGGTGAAATAAATTGGTTGGGAGCAAAAATCAATTTTGTTAGTTTGGATGAACAGCCAGAGTAGAGAGTAGTGTTGGAACGGTAGTGTAAAAAATTGAATAGGCAAAATAGAATTTATAATTTTTCAGTACTTTCGATTCTCTACTCTACCTAGCAGTGTTGGAGATGATCTAATAGATCACTATTAGTTCGATGGGATATTGCGTAGTTGGAAAAATTAAATATTGTTTTCAGTATTTGTCACGGCAGAGTTCAAACTAAGAAACGGGCCGGGCCCTATATGCACACTATGGTGCCAAATTCGATCTACATTAATAATTCAGGTAACAAATCGACTATTGGCAACATTATTAATTGAAATTGTCAACATGAGATAAACCAATAGACGTGACCATCCAAAATGGAATTTGGGAGAAAATAAGAGAAAATGAAGAAAAATATATCCTTCCTATTTTGGGTTTGGCCATGAAGAATGTAATACATATATAATTTTGTTCATTCTTCTTAAAAGAGGGTAAACTCATTGGTTGATATGATGTCGGCCCCACCAAAAAATTGATGTCATCAACAAAAAGTGAGGGTTCAGGGTTGGTGCTGCAGAGGGTCGATAAGCAAAAGGAAACACTTTTCGAGATTTTTTGAGAAAAAATGAGCTATTTTTTTATTGGCCAAGAAAAGATGACAAACATATGCTTTGTTTATCATATGTGCTGGCATTTGTTTAGGTTCGAAACAAAAAAACAAGCAAATTCAATTTGAATTTTCTAGTTGGGAAAATGACCAATAAATGATTTTTAAAACTAATAATACCAATTACATGGTAAGGTTTTTCAAAATGACTGAATACATGACAAGGAAAAAAATAATTTCACATACACGGTACCAACAAATTACAGGTTCAAAATATTCTTCTCATTTTTTAAGCTTAACATATACACCCCGTTCCCATTATTCCCGAAAATATTAGTTGCCCAGACTTGCACCGTGCATGTAACAACATTGCACTATGAATGAAAAACCTTTTGCACCTTTCAATAAAACAATTGCACTCATGTCGGTTCAACTTGTCCTGCCATTGTGATATCAAATCAAAATCTTTTTGGATGGACAATATCAAAATTCCACTGTGCATGCAAGTAAATGAAAAACCTTGCACCTTGCAATAAAAGAATTGCACTCGTGTTAATCTAACTTGCCTTGTCAGTGTGAGATTTAATCGAATCGTTTTGGACGAACAATCTCAAAATTGCACTCTGCATGCAACAACATTGCACTGTAAATGAAAACCCTTACATGTCGGAACAAAAGAATTGCACTCAAGTTAGTCCAACTTGCTTTGCCAATGTGAGATCAAATCAAATCTTTTTGAACGGACAATCTCAAAATTGCACCGTGTATGTAACAACATTGCACCGTAAATAAAAACCATTGCACAGTGCAATAAAAGCACTGCACTCACGTTAGTCTAAGTTGTCTTGCTAGTGTGAGGTCAAATAAAATATTTTTCAAAATAAAATGTACTTTCTTACATAGAAAATAAAAGAGAAAATTATAGTCATTGATAGAAAATAAAAGAGAAAATTATAGTCATTGATAGAAAATAAAAGAGAAAATTTATCAAAACGTTTAGGAAAACAATATTTGCTCCTTGTCTTAACAAATTTTGCACTTTAAGTGAAATAATATAACACCCTTTGACAATAACATTGCGCTGGAATGCCCAAAAAAGTCAAAACAATCCTTGCCCCCCATTATTCCTCCTCCCTTATTCGCCAACATCGAGATTTTCTCAATAAATTGTTTGTTAGGTAGCTATTGCAAATTCCATATCAAAATTATCTCTAATCTTTCGAATCAACTCGAGTGGTCACTTTGCTTATCATCTCTCACATCTCTAGGTTGTTTCCTTCACTTAGACAATATTACAAACACCTTGCATGCAAGTAAGAAAGAATAGACACGACATTGCAATTGTTTTTAATGGGACAAATTAAATCCGAATAGAGGGATGTGATACGAAGCATTTGACTAATTAATAACAAACTTGCACACAAAATCATTCAACCTACAATCATCACCTGGTAAAGGTCCCACATGTAATCTCATTGGAATCCCTATAGTAACTAAATTCCTTGAAATGAATGATTTTGAATCACTTCCTAGGAAATAGTGAAATTCTCAGACACATTCTGTTTCCCTATGTAGAGCAAAAAATTCAAGTTTGAGTATTCCGTTATCTAATGATTTCAAATCCCTTCATTTGCAATCACTCACTATCCAAGATCCAAGTTAAGCCCTACAGAACTTGAAATCTTTAGACAACGCACAGGATGGGATTTTCTATACACACTGCAAACCAAATTTTTAAAAGCACCCTTTTATAAGGCATTAATTTATGGTTTCGCCAAAGGAGAGCAAGATCGTGAACCCAAATTAATTATATATCGATCTCCAATTTTTCAAACCACTATCTGTCTGTTTCAACGTGAAACATTTTGCATTTTACCCATTTTTCATTGTTTGGTTGCAAAAAGGGAGAGTAAAATTCCACGATGCTGGCACAATTGTTTTTCTTCTAAAATCCCGTATATTGTTTTCCGATTCTCACATTGCCTAGTTCCGACTTCGAACTCGACATAGGACAAATCAAGAAACCAAAATCAGAGAGAAAAGTCGGTTCTACAAAACCCAAGGTTTTGAACCCTCTCTTTGTTGCTTTCTCAAGACAATCAAGTTTCCACATTTATTCCTCATCCTACCAACGAGTTAGGTTTCTTCCTAATAGTTGAAAAATTGGAAAAACTAGTACAACAACAATAACATAAGGGGAAATTGCAGTTTAACTACCTGTGGTTATCCCGATTTGCAGATAACCTACCTCACTTTTAAAAATGACCACATGAACTACCCATGGTTTTGGACTAAACTGCAACCGTTAGCTTTTCCATCCATATGAACGGAGCGTGTGACATACACGCTTGAATGGCAAGTGGATACCTAAAAAATGTGTTTCCCACCAAAAAACAGATTCTCTCCTTACGAAAATGCCCCTCCCATGTTCTATAAAACCCTAACCCTACTTCACTCCTCCTCCACTTCATCTGCAGCCCACTTTCCTTGTAAATGTCAGTTCTCTCTCTCTCTCTCTCTCTCTCTCTCTCTCTCTCTCTCTCTCTCTCTCTTATTTATATTTCAAATTTATTTTCTTGTCTATATTTCAAATTTTTTATAATTTTTTCTTCACAACTTCAATTAATTTTTCCTTTTGTTAAAATTGAGTATATTTTTGGTTTTTATTTACCGTAATTTTTTTTAATTTCTTGTTAAAGGAATATGTCTACATCAAGCTTCGTGGGTGGTGCTGGGGAAACTCTTGATTTGAGGTATGCAGTCAAGTATTGTGGATGTAGGAGAAAGGCAGCCTTGAAGGTGGTTGGCTCTGAAAGGCCTTCAAAGGGTTTGCTCTATTACGTATGTGAGCAAAAGCCAAATCTAGCGGTTTACAGGAATGGTGCCATCCCCGCTTTTACATTACATGGCAACCAAGTGGTGCGCGACAATGCGTCTTTGGTAGGGGGGGGCATGTGAATCGGCCAAGTTATGAAGAAACCCGATGACAACGATTCCTTGATCCCAAGATCAAGGGGTGGTATGGTTTTGGAGCTCTGAAGATAAAAAGTGGATGAAAAGGGTTGTGTGTGCTTCCCTCAGTACTTCTATTTTGTGTCTGTTGGTGACCCTCGTAGCCCTAGCAGGGAAATGAATCGCATTTTCCCTATTTTATGTCAAACCAGGAGTTGTAACCCATTTTGATGCAATGAAATGAAATGGTGTTGGTTTGCTCTATTATTGAAACCCAACTTCATTGAACTACATGCAAGAAATGTGTTCATAGCAACATAAACTACTTCATAAGTCACAACAGGAAGTAGTATGGAGATGTTCATCACCCAACTGCAAAATACATACCAAAACATGAACATGATTACATACAAAACATGAACATGATTACATGTTCATAAACAGGCAGCCAACTACATAATTCATAGCAGGATTACACAAGTCACGGGGCTAAGTTCATCACCCAACATCATACGTCATACCAAAACATGAACATTAAACAATCAAGTACTTAGTCAAAACAATATAACATTAGATCGATATACACTTGTTCTTCATTGGTTGTCCAGCACCATATCTCAATTTTTGGCCTTCATCCTATCTAGAATGGATGCCAAACTTGTTTCCTTGTTCTTCCATGCACCCCTCCCAGCAGTTATAGGACCTCCCCTCCTAGCACCACCTCCCCTCCCAACAGGTCCAACAGCAGCAGGTCCCCTGAAAGCAGTTCCATCCCTTCCAGCACCACTACGTCCCCTTCCAGCACCTCTTCCAATGGCATTACTAGCACCCCGCCCGCTTCCACTACCAAGACCCCCCCCTTCCGGTTCCATTAACAACACCCCCCCCACTACCCCCTTCCACTACCACCACCCCTTTCCCTTCCAGTTCCATTAATAACACCCCTGCCCCTACCCCTTCCACTACCACCACCCCTTTCCCTTCCAGTTGGCTACAGGTATAGGCAATACATAACAACATGCAAAATTTAGGTACATGCAATACATAAGAAAATGCAAAACTTTTAATGAAATTGGCCATCTTTACCTGTGTCATTGCTCTTGGTTGCCCATGAATAGCTGATGCAGCAGCAGACTGAGGTACATTCAACATGCTTGAATTGGGAAAGCCCCCCATGCCAACACCCCTTCTCTGCAATTAGAAAAACAGCCATGTCAAATTGCATTAAAAGAAAATAAAGATGACAACTAAAATGTGAAATAAGTTACCTTCAACATGCTTGAATTGGGATGGATTCTATTCTTGCAAGTCCTCCTATTATGTCCAGAACCCAAACACTTATCACAAGTGACATTTATGTTTCTCCTTGATGCCAAGTGAGGATCTCTTGGCTCATCAGCTTGTCTTCTTCTTAACTTCTTTGGCCTACCAGTTTGTTTCTTTGACAATGGTGGTTGTAATGGCTGATATCCAGTCACCACATAGTCATGCATCCCAGGAACAGGATGAATCATGTAGGAATAAGTCTTCAAATAAGTTTCCTTGCTATAGTATGGATGCACATAGTTCTCTGGAATGTCATGATGCTCTCCTATGGCAGCAATTGCATGGCAGCATGGTATACCACTTAGATCCCATCTTCTGCAGGTACAAGTTTTGGCATTAAGATCCACAAGATATGTCCTGTTGAAATGGTCCACCTCAAATTCAAGTTCTCCACTCCAATGAGGGAAGCAATCCCTTGACTGTTCCTTGAACTTTTCTAGCTTATCTTGGATTCTTGGACACAAAGAGCCACCATATTTTTCCATACCCTTCTTCTTAATTTGTATCCTTGTCATTATCTTCCTCCTTATCCACTCAAACATGGTTATAATGGGTTTGTCTCTAGCCTCCATTATATATGAGTTAAAGGACTCAGATATGTTATTAACCAATGTATCACATTTGGACTTGGTGGGAAAGTGGGACCTGGCCCACAGGTGTGGGAGTGATTTTCCTCAACCATTCAAGCTGCTTTGTCTCCCTATCTCCAACCTCGAGTGCGCCTTGTCTATCAAATTCATCCGATGGTGAACCCATTAAAGTTTGCAAGTGGATCACGACCTTCCGAAAAAAAGTCTTTCGGGTCCTCTATCTTTGAATTTTTGTTTGAAATTACGTACATATGCCTTAGAGCGGTACATGGGTCGATTGAAGGAAATAATTCATCAAATGTTTCAACCAGGCCTTTTTGTCTATCTGAGATAAAAGTCCACCCCATGTCCTCAACCCTCCCAATGTCATTGCATAACTCAGTCATGAACCAACTCCAAGATTCCTTGCTCTCAATCTCAACAACATCCATTGCTATGGGGAATATGTTGTCATTACCATCCCTTCCCACAACACTGAGTAACTGTCCAGGATACACACCCTTTAAATGACACCCATCAAGACCAATGATAGGTCTACAACCAGCCAAAAACCCTTCTTTCAATGCTCCTAACACAGAGTACATCCTCACGAAATGTGGGTGCGATGGTATAGGGATCCCCACCAAGTAGAAGGATGCTCCCGGGATTGTGTTTCTTCCGCGGTCTCACAATAATCCCATAATCGAGTCTTGGTCAACCAAATCACCTTGAATTTCTTCCCTTTCCTTCCTCTTTGCCCTATAAGCTTGCCACCTACTAACATTAACCATAATCTTCCTCCTGATTTTCTTCTTCAACACAAGTGGGCTTATGTCTGGATTATCCCTTACTTCATCAGCAAATTTCCTACCCAAATAACTTGAGTTCACTTGCCCATTATCATAATGTCTCCCACAGTTGTGCTCACCCTTCAATGACTTGATCTGAAATGTTTTCCCAAACCTCCCTATTGGAGATGCATGGATCCTCCAAGTACACCCATGCTTACACTTAGCTGTAATCCTCTTGTTTTCATTCTTTAAGTACTTGATGTCATATCCATACTTCACATTATACTCCTTCAAGTACTGCCTAAACACTTGGGGAGAGGGAAACTTCATATTGACCACCAACTTTGGGTTATGCATCATGCTATCATTGAACCAAATGTGATTTTCTTTCACCACCTCATCTTCATCTGAACCTCTCACACTACCCAAGACATCATCATCTTCCTCCTCAGAATACCATGCCCCATCTTCAACCTCCACATCTTCTTCAGCTGGCATTGGTTGCTTACCATTAGATGTCTGAGTTTGGTTACCTTCAGTACCTCCATCAACATTATCTGCAACTACCTTGGGTGCAAATATATCATCATCATCAGGACCCTCTAGGTCTTCCAACATCCAGCTAGGTTCACTACTAACATCGATTAATAAACACTTTCACCGGTACTTCCTCTAACATAATCACCGTCATCACTTTGGAATAAGCGCCATTGGGGTCACTTCCTTGCTCCTCTTCAATAAATTCTTCCTCACTCAACACATCTTCATTGTTACCATCCTCATGTGGTGTACCATCCTCAAACAGGATATCAAATTGAGATACGTCAAACCCTATACCCTCATCAGTCACATTCCCTTGCCCCATCATCATTGGCATTCCCTTGACCCTCATTACTATCAGGAGTTATCTTCTCATTAGACACCACAACTCCTTCAATTCTAATGGTAAAACCTTTACGCCACCTCTCTTGTTGGAGTACTCATAACCTTACCAGATGGTGATATAGCACAAATAGGGTCCCCCACCTTTTCTGCATAAATAACCACCACAGGGAGCTGTGTGTACATTTCAAGCATTCTGGTAACATCTTTGTCTGATTTTAACCGCATAAGCCCAACATCTAAGGGATACCCAGGAACCACAAGTAAAATCTACTATTGTTCCTAACCCTCCTGCTTCAATGTACAAGTCCCTAATCTCAAAGATAGACATTCTATCAGAGTCACAATTGTCAATTAAGGCCACAGTGCCCCCATTGTACACAACATGTGGCTCCCACTCAAATTTACCCCCCACATGCAGTTCTATAGTAAACATCCAACTAGACATCCTGCACAAATGCATGCATATATGTATTCAATATTCAATTATGGGCCCATCAATTATTTGAAAGAAACAAGGGCAGAAACAAAGTGAACATTGGGACCACATAGTGGAAAATTGGGACCGCACACCACATGCATTGACCATAGCACACAAAGAGACCTCTCACCCACAAAATCGTGTCTCTTTTTGGATAAACAAACAAGGGAGAGAGAATCTTTGTCTAGTCCAAACAAAAGCCTACATCTTTTTCAGATTTTTTTGGTTTTAAAACCCTAGAACTTTTCGGTAAACTGAAAGAGCAAAAAGAAACCCTAACTTCAAAATCTTTGTCGGGTTGGGTTGTGAGCTGGAAAGAGATGTTTGTCAAAAAACAACCCTAGATCTTTTGGGTAAAACCAAAAAACGCGATTACAAAAATCCAAACTGTGAAAAATGGTACCTGGAAAGAGATCTTTGTCACTCAACAGCTTCAATGTGGTCCAAAAAGAGTAGATTTGTTGCTTTTGAACCTTCTATTTGTTTGCTTTCCGTTCTACAATCTTGATCTCCATAACTGTGTGCTCTCCACTTCTGTTTAAGTATGTTGGAAGGGTTTGGGGAACGATGTGGACTGTAAAGGGTTATATTTAAAAGGGGGTACAAACGTCTTTTTGCCTTTTACCGTTAACGGAGTTACGGTTGTAGTTTAGTCCAAAACCATGGGTAGTTCATGTGGTCATTTTTAAAAGTGAGGTAGGTTATCTGCAAATCGGGATAACCACAGGTAGGTAAACTACAATTTCCCCATAACATAATCCATCTAGTTTTCAATTATTGGGGGTATAGGCAGGGATGATGGGAGACAAACCTAAGCTTTGGCAATATGCACAAAGCGATTGCTATTAGAATACCAAAACAGTGGCCCCCTAAACACCGAGGAATTCCAAGCACGTTTTGCTACAAAGCCCCAAATCAAAGCCGAAAATCAAAGCCGAAAGGCATCAGGAAGGGTAGACTTAGAGACCCAAATAAATTTCTATGCTCATTACCATACTTCGTTCGTTCATAGTCCAAAGCATTTCACTAACAAGCACACAAGAAAACTGAGCATCTCGCTAATGGTAAAACTATTCTACAAGAAAATTATTTCACTTCGCAGAACATTTTACATTGAAACAAACGAAGCCTAACAATCATGAATACAGAAGCGAAGTCAAAAGAACAAGGGCCCACTCAAAAATCGAAAACAATTTCGTTCCCCTGTGACCCGTGTGCATTGGTACGAGTAGATACAAACATGTATATATAATGTGTAATCCCATAAGAATTAATTATACCAGCTAGGTGTATAACAGTCTCGGATTTTCATTGAGGAAGAAGGAAAAAAAAAAAAAAAGAAGAAGAAGAAGAAGATTGCCACCGCCACTGGCGAGGCCGCGGCGCTGGATTAGGTTGGTCGCTTGGCTACCTGACACCGCCGAATTGGTAGACGAAAGACGAGAAAGATTAGAAGCTTGACGAGCCGTAGCTGCCCACGCCACCATTGTTGCGTTCAAAGGTTTTTCTGGTTCTTTTCACTTTTCAAGAGAGAGTGAGAAACAGAGGACAGAGATGAGCGGTTTAAAGAAACTACGAGAAACAGTTTTTCTAAGTGCACGCTTAAAATTGCTATTCGCACATGAGAGCATACCTGTGGTTTGAGTTTGCATTTCATTACTGCTAAGTATCCAAAAAAATTGCATAGAATTTATCCGGAAAACAGCAATGCTACGTTGCTGTAACTTTTGCGGAATTTATCATTTTAGTAAATGAACACAAAGGAAGTTGAAAGTTAAATCTCAAAAAAAAAAGAGTCAAAAGTTACTTTTATTTATTTATAGGTGTCTAGATTATTTTTCGCGCACCTCTAATTTGGACGCCCAATCCATCCTCATTTTTAAGCTTGTTAACGGGAGTATTTTTCAAAACTAAACAATACTGATTCAATGTGACCGGGGTGCTGGAGAGCACTCTTGGAGTGTAGCCCTGATGTGCGGCATCAAGATCGTTTGATGTGTTTTCAATGACTCAAATTTCACCTCGGCAATGAACGGCTCGGATCAACAAAATACCGAGTTGAAATCCGAGCGGTTGAAAACAAATCCGACGACCCTGATGCTGCACTATGGGAGTACTCTCCAGCACCCCTCCGATTCGATGGTGCCAAATTCATCAGGACCTTCAGGCCATTAGATAACTTGAATTATTTCTTACAAAATTTTGTTTTAAGTTGAATTTCGTAGGAATTGGGATTAAAAAAAAGAAAAGAAAAGAAAAAGATGACAACACACAAATGCTAACGTGGCAAGAAATAGCTTTTCCATTTGTTATTCCTAGAATATGATTTTTATAAATGACAAAAAGGTTTTCCATTTGTTATGCCTAGAATGTGATTTTGATAAATGACAAAAAGTTTTTCCATTTGTTATGCCTAAATGTGTTCACTTCAGATTTCTAAAAAAAATTCCAAAAAGATTATTTTCCCATCTCTCATCTCTCTAATCATTAATAACATTTCTTTCTCTACTCATACCTCTTTCTCCAATCACTAATTCTCATTTCTCTCTCTATCTCTCTCCAATTATTACATCTCTATCTAATTATTATTTTTTTTCTAAAAATCCATCCAAACACTCTCAAAAATATTTCTAAAAATATTTTTCTCAAAACTCTTAACCAAACAGAGTGAAAATCATTCTTCAGACCATTGAGCTCACTTTTTGAGATGCCAAATAACTTTGACTTGGAAAATGGCTGGAGTTGCTTGTAATAACAACAGAAAAAAAAATTAAAAAAAAATTCCACGGCTACCTGTGACCATCACATGGCGTTATCCCAGGACTATTGATTTTTCTGAAGACACTTACGAAACGTTGTCTTAAAAAACTACCCAACAAGCCAATTGAAGAACTATGGGAAGGGGACACAGATTTTCAAATAAAACCTAAGGACAAGCAAAATTAGTGAGTTGTCATTGATAACAAAAATCAATCATTTTCCATCTTCTACCTTCGGTCGACCTCCACCCCATTTCCGGCAAATTTCTTCCGGTGATTCTCATCTACGGTCGGTGATCCAAAAAATTAGTGAAACTTCATTAATATTTAAAAAATTACTATTATAGTTGGTGGATGAGAGAGAGAGAGAGAGAGAGAGAGAGAGAGAGAGAGAGAGAGAGAGTATGGAGATAGAGACATCTAAGTTCCACAAATGGAACTACAATAAATTGGAGGTCGACGCCTGATAGAAAACGACGGTGGCTGGTGACCACCGATTTGCTCAAATCAACGACGACAAATTAACGAGGGAGTGGCAATCAATGGTCTATTGCGGCGGCGGTGGAGCTGAGACAGGAGGAAGGGTGGCCAGCGAAGGTGTTGAAACCGACGGTGGACTGGTGGCCAGTGGTGGAACTAAAACACGATGGTGGGTGGGGCCGCATGGGAGTGGTGGGTGGTGACGGAGTTGTGGTCAGTGGATTGTAGCCAATCTCTTTTTGAAACCACTATCCTTATAACCGCTCCATAAAATCACGTGTCCTTAATTAAAAAAGGTAAAATACATATGTTGTATTTATCCTCAATAGTTTCATTCATAAAAATCTAGTGGCACTTAACATAGAACTTCTTCTTCTTTCTATTGGCAATAAGATTTTATTAAAACTTGACAAGGGTACGTCAATTCGGGAGATGGGGAGGGGATCCAACCAAAAGTTAGGCACTTACATAGAACTTCCTTTAGAAAATACAAAGATAAGACAAAATAAAACCTTTGAACAAGCTGGATCAAGCAAGCAAATTAAAAAATGTATGAGTAGGGATGAGAACAGTAGGGTATGAATTGGGGGAACCCTATTTCATACCCAACCCCCGATTGGATGGTCATTCACCAGCCCCACCCCCATCCCCGTTGGGGATATTAGATAGAAAAAACCACACCCACCTCTCGATAGGGATTAAGGTTTTCCCGAATGTACCCATATCCAAACAGAAAAAATAAAGTCAAGAATGAAATAAATTGATATTCATATTTAGAAATATAATCTTAATTGATATTCTATGATAGGTAGTAATTGATAAGATTTGCTAAATAAAGAGGTAAATGTTTACATATATAATTAAACTCGAGATTTATATTTGTTTGTTCCTATTTATATGTACATATATAATATAATATATTCGGTACGTATAACCAGGAACAAGGAGGGTATGAAGCGGGTACGGGTATTCGGGGTGGGGATTACAAAATCATACCCGCTCCATATCTGAGCGGATTTTCTTCATATCCTACCATACTCGTTACTATTGGGAAAGATTCTGCGTTATCCCCGCCTTTATATGGGTGGGGCAGGTATCACTGGATATGAGAAAATTGTCATCCTTATGTACAAGGAGCTTTTACAACACAATTCATATTGTAATTTACACACAAAAGTGCTGGACTGAGCAAAGGTTATCCAACCAAAGTTCCTCTGCAAGAGTAAGCAAAAACACAAACAAGGAGCTTTTCACAAGACAACACAAGAATTCATACCAATATATATTCGATCCCCTTTACGGGTAGAAGAGCTAGAGATGAAATTACAAGCACGATCACAAGGCTATCTGCATCATGTAAACTCCATTCTTGTCGAAGGCATAGCAGAGCCATTTGGTGAGCATTCACCAATTGAGAACCATGCTGTAACTCGCTAATTTATAGGCGGGAACGAATGGAAAACTTTGGTGTATCAATTTTTAGAGGAGTTGATCCTTTGACAGGCTCATCTGGCAACTTCTCCCAAGGCTTTTTAGTGTTCATCCCTTTGTGCATTTTCTCCATCTTTTCAGGAGCTAATCCTTCAACGGGCTCATCTGGCAACTTCTCCAAAGGCTTTTTAGTGTTCATCTCTTCCTGCATTTTCTCCATCTTTTCATGCATTTTCTTCACCTTTGCTTGCATCTGCACAACCATGGCTGGCTGTTCTGATTTCTTATTCTCATTTTGATTGGGTGGATGTTGATCCTTCAATCCTTTCTTCACAATCTTGTGCACCATGATCCCACCTGCAGATATGAAAAATGGCAGAAAATGCAGAGTGAGAAGACGAACAATATCTAAAAGGGCATTGCTCTTGAATTCACTGATGCAGACAAATGTGGAATGGAAAACCCTAAGAAAAATTGTCAGAAAAACTGGTTGCACCTTCAAGTAGTAAATAAAGTAACAAGAGAATATATATATATTGGAAAAGGCTAAAATACACACCCATTATTTGGGTGTGTATCTGTAAAGGTTACGAATTTTTTTATAAAAATTACTATTTTTTTTATAAAAGTTACAAGACACATTAAAATGTTACGAATCATATTGCTGAAAAATTATGAAAAACTTGAAAATGTTACTACTAAAGAGATGACACAACCTGGACCATACGATAAGTGCATATAGTACACACCTTTAACTAGTGTGTATTGTACCCATTTATATATATACGGCAAGCTTCCAGTCAGGGATCCCTGACTTAAGGTTTTTGGGTGTTTTGAAGTTTTTAAAAATTGTTTTTGCAAAATTCGAGTTTTTGTGAAAAAACTGCTCGGATCAAGGTCTTCCGGTATTTATTTTTATCATTTCACGCGGAGACCGTTAAAAATATGTTTTAAACACATTGGACGGTTCGGATAATAAAAAAAATATCAGGAACGTAGAGGTCCGGAGTCCTAGAGTCCGGACTAGGAGCTTGTTATATATATATATGGACACACACAGACATAGAAGAGCAATGCTAGGTACACAACAAAAATGGACAACAAGATGGACAACACACTCACATGATGTGTGAGTTTCGCACACACTTCACACTCAACTGTGTGTAAATCTCACACATCACGTGAATGTGTTGTCCACTTTATTGTCCATTTTTATTGTATATCTAGCATTTTAAAGAATCCGTAATTCATGTCAACTGCAACATTGTATAGCAAATATGTGCGCATGAATATTATGTTCATTTTTTTTTTATAACCAAGTGTCCAGATAAACAAACTCTTAAATTTCAAATCTTGACCATTAAGGCAACCCTTGTTATTTTCTACGGCGATACAATTCAACCCGCCTACCCAGATGCATAGATGTAGCGAGAGGAATTGATCAACAAAGAATACTATAAGGAGATGAAAGGGAATGGAGCATACCAGGGATCCACCTGAGGCCCTCGTGGAAGCCATAGACAGCAGCGTTTTTTATGAAGCTAGTCGCGATTCGGCCGATCTGTGCCCGGCCTTCTTCATTGTGCAGGTTTTCTTCGACGACTCTATTGACTGCAGTCTTGGCTGAGTTGATCAAATCCCAGATTCCCATATCTCTCTCTCTCTCTCTCTTCTACTTTTCCGGGCTACTCTCTCTATAGAGTAAAGAACGGGGAAAAGTATTTGGTCCAGGAAAAGAAAACATGAAAGTGTATCTTAGGTGAAATTCACCCGGTACACTGTTTAAATGGTATTTCAGATGATGCACTTTCATATGCGCTTTTCATGCACTGTAGCATGCCTCAAAGAAAAAACCCACTGCAGAACTTCAAGTAGTTTAAAAATCTTGTTGGAAGCCGCTCTCTTTGCTTTAAATGTCTAATCAATTTGCAAATTTTCTAACTTCAAAAGAAGAAAGTATCAATTGGCAAAAGATCATCGGTTTTGTTTTGTCGTGTCCAGCCCAGTTTGATACCTCCTTTTCAAGTTGTTGCTAACGATATGTGTTATTTTTTTAATTAATTTATTTATCAAGAAAAAGGTGAGAGTGGGCAACAGCATAGCAACCCTGGACGTGAACAAGGCAACTTCCCAGGGTGTGATCATAGGGGCTCACGACCCGCCGGTGGAATGTCATGTTCGAGTCTTAGTTACTGTCTGCGAGGACATGCTGTCACCACGGCATCACTTATTACGTACAAATGGGCATGAGTGTGTACCCCTACAATCCCCTGTCACCGGCAAGACTCGAAACCGAGTCTTCTCTGGGAATGTGAGGCAACCACAAACACAAAGAAGAGATGTTCAAATCAAACATAATATGATACGAATCACTACAATCAAAAGACATGTATGGATAAGTCTGATAAACATAGTGGTCAGCCGCTCTAGGTCTAATTTTATAGACTGGTAAGTCTAACAAACAGAGCGAACATACGACACACATGAAATCCATCCAACCCAAGAAGTTCATAATGGGAACAAAAGACCACCAGTTATAGGAGTCCGATGGAAGAAATAACCAATAATACCACCCCCTCACCCAAATCTCCCGAGTCCCAACCAAAGATGCATAGTATTTCTCATTGATGAATACAATAAGACAGGACGTTGTAACTTGTAAGACATCCAGATATACTAGTAATCCTGATATCAAAGAAGTGGGCCGAGACCAAAGGTCAACTGACAGTAGTTCCCCTGCGAACTGGATTGAGCAAACAAAATCACATACAAGGAGCCTTTACAAGAAAATTCAGATTTCAGACTGATATTCAACATTATACGGAAAAGTGATGAGATGAAATCACAAGCAAGATTTCAGGGCCGTGTAGATCATGTCAATTCCATTCCCATTGAAAACATAGCAAAGCCATACAGTGAAAGCATTCACCAATCGCGAACCATACTGTAACTCGTTTATAGGCGGGAACGAATGAAAACCCTTTTTGGATCAGTTTTTAGCGGAGCTGATCCTTTAATGGGTTCATCTGGGAACCCCTTCAAAGGCTCTGATCCCTTGGCACTCCCCTTTGATATCTTACTTTGTTGCTTTATAATGTTCATATCTTCTTGCATTTTCTCCATCCTTGCTTGCATCTCCTCCATCGCAGCTGTCACTTCTGGCTTCTTATTCTCATTTGGTTTGAGCAGTGTGGGTTGATCCTTCAGTCCTTCCTTCACAATCTTGTATGCCTGGATCCCACCTGCAGATATAAAGAACGGTGGAAAATGCAGAGTGAGAAGACAAACAGTATCAAAATAGGCATTGCTGATGAAATTACAGAGATGCAGACCAATGTGAAAAGATAAAGCCCAACGTGGAATGCATTGAACCTCAAAATAAATCCCAGTCACTAGAGCCATACACTTGCTCTTTCAAGCATCCATGACTTACTCTCTCAAGTTTTACTTTATTAACCTTTTTTCCCCATCAAAACCAATATCTTATGAAAAGTGTAGTGTACCAAAGCTAAACAAGCAATCCTCAATTAATCATCTCTCAAAGAAAATATAGCAGCACAGGAAATGCTATTTGACAGAGAGAGAGAGAGAGTAGAAACACACCATGCAAAGGCAATTGACCCCCTAAGAGGAACAAAGGAGACAGAAGGAGCTACTAACTAAATAGTCAAGCACTACTCTCCTTAAATGCTTCATGTCTTCCATCAAAAAGCCAAAAAAAAAAAAAAAGTTTTCATGTCAGCTGACTCAGTCCTCCATCATCTCAACTGAGCTTGGCATCACTACTAAAATGAGAAACGGAGAAAATAAGAGACCAGAACTTGTTAACACCACTTACACATGAGCTATATCGACAGAAAGGGGATTGTATGGAAATTCTGAATCACCTACATTTTCCTCAAAGCTGTTGATTAATACCGAGACAAGCAACTCTAGACGGAAATTTCCCTGTGAAATACCTGACCAGGGAACACCACCAGCACCATTGCCACAATAATCTTTCCTAAAGGATACCATATGCATTTCTTCGAGGAAAGATTTAAGAAACAATAACTACAACTCACAAAGATAACCCCATCCAATAATAATTAGCAGCCCTAGGTTCCTCGTACAAAAGTAGAGGCAGATAGGTTTTGAAGTCCTAAGACTCAAATTTGCTGATACAGAAAACAGAAAGGCAACTCGAGAATGTTGGTCGATTTGCCTAGACACGGATAATTCCTCTTCACTGGAATGCCCACATCTTAAAATACAACAACAGAACAATCTGCCAAGACACGGATAATTCCAAGAATTAGGAACTAGGGCTGGTATGGTATTCTTGACATATGGCTCAATCTGCCACCCCGTAGCTGAACAGGGCAAGGCCGGTCTGCCTAGCAGAGGCAGTTAAAGGATTCTGAAGGAATGGGGAAATCAGTCCTGCCCTGAAAAAGACCAAAATTAGTTGCAGGAACCTTCTAAAATGGGTGCGCTCCCAAGACGGGAGCTCGAATCGGCGCTCCCAAGATGGGAGATTGACGGGAGCTCGCTCCTAACTAGGATGGGACCAAATCCCATGTATCAAGGGATAGGTAAGAAGGTGGAGTCCTCTGTACTGGAGAAATTTCCTATGGTGACAGGAATCAAAAATCCTAGATCCAAACTCTCCAATTAATAGAATCGCACCCCAAGGGAAAGTGCACCCGTATTCACTGTCGTGTTCCCCAAGTTAAAGATTGGCTTTACTATTGAAGTCTTCTCCGGCCGACCAGCAACTGGGTGACTTTCATTGTTCATTTCCTGCATTTCGTGCAGACAAAGTGGCTCATCCTTCTTGAGATGAGCACCGCTCTCTCTTAATTTGAGTTCACTACCCATGCATAAAACGAAATCCAGACTACTTGAGCATCTCCAGACTCTTATGTTTCCCTCAAACTCAAAATTTGTTTAAAAATCACTTAAACTCATCTCCAATCATTTACCCAAAGTCCCAAACTCATACGGAAATTAACTTTTACTCAAACTGATACCCAAATCAAGGGAGATCCTTTATAGTTACTCAAATCCTATCAAACCCTACATGACACTATTCATATTCTATCCAAGTTTACTATCTCTAACATTTACTTTCCACTTCAAAGTTGAAAAAGAAAAATTCTATAAAACTTTGAGTTTGTCCATTGGAAAATGTCATATCAAACGGACCTTCTGCTCAAATTTAAGTAAAATTCTGAGAAGGGCTGGAGATGCTCAACCTCAATAATCTGAAACTCAAATATTATCCACACAATCAAATTCGTTAAATACTCTCGTAAACTGTATTAAGATAGTATTATGCTTGATCTGTTATGCTTTCAAGAGAAAGATAGCCAAAGGGTTCTAACAATTGAATCCAAATTCCGACAATCGAACTCCGTGAAAACTATATGTACATGCCTATATGTATATGCACAGAGCGAGCGAGAGATAGAGAGAGGAGACTGACCAGTAACGCTCTTGAGAGACTCGTCGACGGCGAATTTACCGATGTTCGAAAGAATCCGACCCATCTTTTCTCGGTGGTCAGGATCGGGAACGGACTCCTTCAGCTTCTCAGCTCCGTTAGACCTAACGGCATCGCCGGTTTGTGTAACGGCCTTGGCGACTCTCAGGTCGCAGGAACATCGGTTTGCGTCTGTATCAGGCGGCGTACTGGCAATGTTTCGGTTGAACAGCTTAACGGCGGTTAATCGCAGCTCGTCCAAAATCCTCATTTGCGTTCACTGGTAATGCGTAACCTACGTTTATTCCGTACCAGGATGTTGCATTGGATAAAAACTACTCGTTACTAGTTGATGCCCTACAATCTTGCATGTCTCATGCTGCATTTTGGATTGGAGTCTCATTCGCTTCTCTCATTCGTTTCTCTCTTACATAATACTGTAAATTAGGAATAATGAATGAAAAAAAAAAAATCAAAACTACTACCTCCTTCTATGTTTTTTTTCCACTCTCACTGTTCTACATCTCTGCAAAAACGGTACATATCTTTCAATACAAATTTGTAAATATATAAAATAAAGATATTTTTTGATAGATTTCAATTAGTTTAGTATATGAAAGTTTTAAAATCATGAAATCAATAATAAATTGAAAGATATATACAATAAAAAAACATGACACGAATACCGAAAATAGACCAACAATGGACAAGTATACTATAGTATTTTCTAATGAGCCTCAAACTCGTAATAAGGGCCGTCCTGAACTAGAGCCCGAGACATGGGTTTTTTTTTTTTAGAACATGCTTGAAGTTAATGGTGGTGGTTAGTGGGAATTGACGCTTGAATATATGCATGAAGGTAAGTGTCTCCCAACTTGACTACCACGTCACTTGCAAAATGTGGCTACTTTAGGCCCCAACAAAAAAAAAAATGCTTCACGAAGGAATTTTGATTTTTTTACTCATTTACCGTATTTTTACGGTTGTGTAAAACTGTAAATAGTTGCGAAATTAGAATTTGAACTTGGAGGTGGCATCAAAATGATCTATGTACTGCCATAATTTCAAAAAACATAAATAAAATTGTTTAATCCATCAAACCGAGAAAATATATACTCTTGTTTTCAAGTATTACTGCGAGAGCTTCCAAATTCTTCATATAATTTAAAGGTGTGGAAAATATTTTTATAGTTGAGATTAGCCATAATGGGACATTGTTGTTTCGTGTTACTATATGTTTCCTGATCTAGGTTAGGTTGATATGTAAGAAAGATTTAATTTGTAAAACAGTAGTGGTGTTACTGGAGAGAGTGAATGAATGTACTATTGAAACGTTCTTTCCCATCAGTTGGGTTGTGTTTTGCTAAAGAGGAAGGAATACAAGAAGGTCAATATCTTGTTGAGGCAGCAACTGCAATATTAGGTCATGTGTTGTGCAGCCTAGCTACTGCATAAAATACATGTTGTGCAGCCCATTTACGGCTCACTTCGGGTTCCTTTTTGTTTATCCGAATCATTCATTTATTGAAATTCGACAAAAAATACATCGAGATAAAGAAGCCATCACCCAGCACAAGAGCAAGGAGATGGTAATGCATACCCATCCAGCGAAATGCTGAATGGAATGCGAAGGAAAGAAAAAAGAAAAGAGAGTGGCTAATCCCAGAATTAAGCATCCTAGAACATAGCCAAGAGTCAAACATTACACCAATTGTGTCTGCAATAAATAGCATAATGGTAATTGATCTCCCCCAGTACCATCATGACCCTGATGATCTTCTTGGATTCAGTCTTTTTTTAACTTGGATTCAGTCTTTCTTTATGAATCAAATTGCATTTACTTCCCTTCAAAAAACAAAACAAAAAAACTAGAGTTTACTATTTTATTTGATCCGAAGCTGCGTTTACTTGGATTCAGTCTTTCTTTTGAATAAACTGCACAGCTAAGCATACTTTCTTAGCCAAGAAGCAAGAAAATGACCCATGAGCATTCCATCAGGTTCATCATCTACTTTCTCCTTCCTCCTGAACTATGACACCTCTCGATTCGATCATACTTTTTCTCAGTGAAATTTCAGACCTTTATTGTTCAGGTACGTTTTTAGGGTGGTTCTTGGAAACTAAAGTTAACAAAGTCTCTTAGTGTTTGATCCACCAGAAACAATGCCTTGGCGATCGGCCAAGAAGACTGTGGCTGGACCGGGGAAGAAGCGAGGGGCGAGGGCCACTCCGGGGGCCCCAGAGGTGAAGCAGAACCAGCCAGAAATCACCGAACAGTCGGTGAAAGCTGAAGAGGTAGCAGTTCAAGAAATAAAGGAGGAGGTCAAGGTTGAGGAAGTTGACTTTGTTGAAGAAAAGGTACCCGAGCCCAAGCCAGAGGCGGCCGCGCCTAAAGTGGAGACGAAACTGGATGCGAATGGCATCGTTTCTTTCGAGAGTAAGTTTTTCTTTTTTGTTTTGTTTTGTTTGGTTTTAATTTAGATCTGAATCTGATAGGTCTCATGTGTCATGTGTAGCGTACGACTGTGTATTTCATTGAGAAAAGTACAAAATTATTTTGATGTAGAAGTACTTTTTTTGTCTACCCATAAATATTTACTCGATGCCCGGCACAATCTATGTGTTTGCAAATCATATAAATATGTAAAAGTAAAAAAGTGGAAAATCTTGCATAAACATTAACCCGTAATTCGAAAGTAGAAAAGAGAGGTAAGAAATTAGGTGACTTTTTTTAAAAAATATTTCTTCGAGTAGTTCAAGGGATAGTTTAGGAAATTAAAAGTGGGAGCCGGCTTCATAATTGCCGTTCACACCAAGAGGGATGTTCCCTTTCAAAAAAATAGTAATAGATTTATTTTCGTTTCTATTTATCAATTCTTCCATCTTGGCTGCGCATAAAATGGTATGATTGTTAAAAGTTTGGGGTAAGAATTGATTCGTTCAAGCGCTCGAGTATAATCTATTTCGGATTTGGGGTACCCGTAGTGATCTAAGTCACTCCATCCCCACATGACCTTAATTATGGGTCCCTCTATAATTTGTATTTGGGATTAGAACCACTACAATTTGTCGGGAATGTTGAGTAGATCATTAAAAATTCAAATGAATTGGATATTGGTAGCCATATGGTTGGATACCACTTACATGGATGGTCAATATCATTTGACGAATACCCTAGTGAATTGCATGGGAGGAATTTATTGAGGAAAAGAAACGTCCAAAAAAAAAGATTAAACATTTTTCAAATGAATTGGATATTGGTAGCCATATGGTTGGATACCACTTACATGGATGGCCAATGTCATTAGAAGAATACCCTAGTGTAAGACAAATTCATCTCAATTGTGTCTAATTGATGAATATTTCAAAAGGCCTACAATTGAGATCACTACGGAGATCGGAGATGTAGCGACTTGGGTCCCTACAGGAACCAAAGTCCGTTGGGGATGAAGTAATTTTCGTGTAGCCACCTTGTCAATGGATCAACAACACTCTCTTATTTCTTCTGAATGCACTACCTCAGGACGATAACATGTAAATCTCTTCTTATATATCAAATTCTCTGGGGTTTTTTTAACAGACAGTCATATGGCCGACGAAATATTCAATGGCTGCGTCTTGGAACAGGCAAACAGGACCCTAATGCTTGATGAAAACATGGAGATTCTCAGGAGAAAATTGGAAGAGCTGAGTTGCCAAGAAACTGACATAAATTTAGCATTAAACAACGCAAGGCTGCTAAAAGGAAAGAATCCAAAGACCGATGTTGAAGATTGGAAAAAGAATGTTGAATAGAAGAAAAGTGAAGTTCTTTTGTTCTTTGATGAGTTCGACAAACAAGGTAAAAAAACTTATTGAAGAAGTGGACGATCTTGTTCAGCAAGGTAGATTTCCTAAAGGGATTATGATTGATGCATGTGAGACCAAGGGGGTAGATTTATCACCAACGATTCAAGGAAAGTTGGAAGAAGTTTGGAGATGCTTAATGAGTGATCTGGTCTCAAGGATTGGCATATGCGGAAAGGACGAATTAGGCAGAAAGAACCTAGCTAATCATATTTATAACTGGATTCTTGAGTGTAGGGATCCTTTCGAGAATGTTTATTGGGTCAGTGTTCGCCGAGACTGTAGTATTCAGCAATTGCAGAATGACATTGTTGAAGCAGTGGGGATTGATATTTTTGATAAGAGAGATGAAAAGAGAAAGGCAACCTTATTATCTAAAAAGTTGAGGCAAAGAAAGAAAACTCTATTCATTTTGGATGGTATGCGGGATCATTTTCCTTTGAAGAAGATTGGAATTCCTATCGGAGAGAATGGGTGTAAGATAATTGTAACATCTCCATCTCAGGATGTTTGTCACGGGATGGGTTGCCAATCAATTATAAAAGTGGATCCTTTTCCAAAGGAAGAAGCTTTGAGCGGCGTTAATGACATCTGTGAATGGAGGATCTTACTTGGCAATCTTGTTCTGCAAGGTATATTGTCTGAAGGGATTATGAATGATCCATGTGAGACCATGGTAAATTTATTACCAACAACGAGGTTAGATAAGACATCTCAAACAAAATTGGAAGAAGTTTGGGCATGCTTAATGGAGAATGAGGTCTCAAGCATTGGCATCTACAAAAAGGAGGGAGTAGGCAAAAGAAACATAACTTCTCATATTCATAACAGGATTCTAGAGCAGAAGAAACCTTTTGACAATGTTATTTCAGTCACAGTCCCTAATGGGGGACTTGTATGGTTATGTAATCAGCAGTTGCAGTTTGAAATTGCCAAAGCAGCGGGGCTTGATATTGCTGATGAGAGCAATGAAAAGGGAAAGGCAACCCAATTGTGGAAAGGGTTGATGAAAAGAAAGAACACTGTATTCATTGTGAATGATATGCCTTATGAGAGTATATCTGTTCATGTTAAGGTGCCCTTGAGGAAGATTGGAATTCATGTTGGAATGAATGGGTGTAAGTTAATTGTGACGTCTAAGTCTCGAGATGTTTGTCATTGGATGGGTTGCCATCAAATTATAGAAGTAGAGCGTCTTCTAAAGGAAGAAGCTTGGACACTATTCATGGAGGAACTTGGTCACAACGAAGAACTTGAGCTGGACATAAAAGAGATTGCAGAGTCTATTGTTGATGAATGTGATGGTTTGCTAAGTGCGATTATTGCAAGGGCTAGAGCCATGGACAATCTTATTCAGCATGGTAGATTTCGTGAAGGGATTATGATCGATGCATGTGAGGCCAAGGTAAATTTATTACCAACAACGAGGTTAGGTAAGACATCTCAAACAAAATTAGAAGAAGTTTGGGCATGCTTAATGAAGAATGAGGTCTCAAGCATTGGTATCTACAGAAAGGTGGGAGTCGGCAAAAGAAACATAACTGAGCATATTCATAACCGGATTCTAGAGCATAAGAAACCTTTCGACAATGTTATTTCGGTCACTATTGGTAGTCGTATAAGTTTTCGTATTCAGGAGTTGCAGTTTGAAATTGCCAAAGCAGCGGGGCTTGATATTATTGTTAAGATAGATGAAAACATATTGGCAGCCATATTGTTGAAAAGGTTGATGAAAAGAAAGAATATTGTCATCATTTTGAATGATATGCCTCATGAATTTTTTTATCGTAAGGAGACACCTTTTCCTTTGCGGAAGATTGGAATTCCTATCGGAGTGAATGGGTGTAAGTTAATTGTGACGTCTAAGTCTCAGGATGTTTGTCACTGGATGGGTTGCCAAGCAATTATAGAAGTAGAGCGTCTTCCAAAGGAAGAAGCTTGGACACTATTCATGGAGGAACTTGGTCACAATGAAGAACTTGAGCTGGACATAAAAGAGATTGCAGAGTCTATTGTTGATGAATGTGATGGTTTGCCAAGTGCAATTATTGCAAGGGCTAGAGCCATGGACAATCTGATTCAGCATGGTAGATTTTGTGAAGGGATTATGATCGATGCATGTGAGGCCAAGGTAAATTTATTACCAACAACGAGGTTAGGTAAGACATCTCAAACAAAATTAGAAGAAATTTGGGCATGCTTAATGAAGAATGAGGTCTCAAGCATTGGCATCTATGGAAAGGTGGGAGTCGGCAAAAGAAACATAAATGAGCATATTCATAACCGGATTCTAGAGCATAAGAAACCTTTCCACAATGTTATTTCAGTCACGGTTGGTAGTGGTATAAGGTTTTGTATTCAGGAGTTGCAGTTTGAAATTGCCAAAGCAGCGGGGCTTGATATTAGTGTTAAGATAGATGAAAAGATAAGGGAAAAGATATTGCCAGCCTTATTGTTAAAAGGGTTGATAAAAAGAAAGAACATTGTCATCATTTTGAATGATATGCCTTGGGAATTTTTTATTCTTAAGGAGAAGCCTTTTCCTTTGCGGAAGATTGGAATACCTACCGGAGTGAATGGCTGTAAGTTAATTGTGACGTCTGAGTCTAGGGATGTTTGTTACTGGATGGGTTGCCAACCAATTATAGAAGTAGACCCTCTTCCAAAGGAAGAAGCTTGGACACTATTCATGGAGGAACTTGGTCACAACGAAGAACTTGAGCCGAGCATAAAAGAGATTGCAGAGTCTATTGTTGATAAATGTGACGGTTTGCCATGCGAGGTAATTCAACTGGCTAGAAGCATGAGTGGCATTGTTGACATCAACGAGTGGAGGAACAAGTTCAACCTGTTTGACAGGTGGGAAATCTACTTAAAGCAGGCAAACGGCTTGAAGTACTTGCATAGTTCGAAATGTGAATTGCGCGGTTTCTCTGGGGATTTACATTTGTCTAGGGTTATGGATTTATCTATGGATTGGGATTCGGAGTTTCAGATATCAAACCACTTGGGGTTGGCCGATTTGGCTTGGAATTTTTGGGAAACTCTTCCCTAGTTTTGAATCTGAATTGGTCGATTTGTCTTGGGATTGTGATTGGGATTTGGATTTGTCTTGGGATTTGGATTTGGCTTGGGATTGGGATTGGGATTTGGAGGTTCCGATACGGTTATGTATTGTATAGCATCGGCCAAAACAGCCAAAAAGTTAAAATAATTCACGACCACTACATCCAATTCCCGCAATGTATTGTTCAATATGCCACCAATACCGCTATTTAAAACTATGGGTCCCGCTCTTCTGTCTCGCTTCTCGGTCACATGATCTTTGGTCTGCCATGTCATAAAAAATGGCGTCACCTCTAACCCTGGTTACTTAACGGGGTTATTAGATTAGAAAATGTTAAAATCAGCTTACTGGTCTGTTGTTAAGATTTCTAATTGAAATTTGTAAAAACTACATCAAATTATGTGAAAGTGTACTAAAAAATGTAAAAAGTACATTGGAATAGGAATATGTTTTTCTTTCTTTTGTCTTTTTCTTGAATTGTAAGCCCGAACAATAGAATAATTCTTACTCTATTTTTTAACCTTTTTTATGTCCCGAAAATTAAAGACGAAAACCTTCCTCCTTCAAATGATCAAATCTAAACAAAATTGAAAAGTCGTTTCTGCTCTTCAAGGGCAAGAAATTGGAGAAACAATCGATGGCAAGAAAGAACTCAAATTTACACAATTTAATAATGGTTTTGTCGAGCTCTCAAGAATTAGCAGTAGATAGGGTTCTCTGGTGGATCAAAAAAAAGATAGGGTTCTCTGGCCAATGAGTTGGCAGTTCATTACCTGGATCAAGAATGATAGAGGCAATAGAAAACTGGGTTAAACACATTTGAGGTGTGTTTGGCCTAAAAAGTCGGTTTATTTTTTTTTTATTTGATTCTTTTTGTATTTGTTGGTATTGTATTGATTTTTTTGTGTATTATTAGTTTGTCTCGACGAGAGAAATCGAAAAAAATAAAAGATTTTGATTAAAACTCTTGATTTTTTAATAAGGTCGAAAAAAAGTGTAAAAATCTGTTATTTTTACTTATTTCTATCTTTATTAAAAAAAATTAAGTTTCAATCATAATTTTTTAATTTACTAGTTTCATCATGTAATCATTACTCTATTTCTTTATCCAATTATTCTATTTCTAATCATTAACGTATATGTCTCTCAACTCATTACCAAAACAAATAAAACTAAAATACCAAAAACTACAAAACAAACAAGGCCTTGATTTTTTTCAATGTTTGACTTGCATTTTCTCATTGTTGATGTGAACTGGTTACCAACCTTTATTCCTCGGAGTTGCTTCGAATCGAATAGATTTTTCTTTTTAAATGTACTATATAAATTTTTTTTGTTACATTTCGTGGCAAACAAAGACTTTACATCGAGATATTGTAAATAAATGTTTGTCATGGACGATGCGAACAGATGATGTGAAAGTTTCGATTACTAGCCAATCTTTAATTCTTTATTCCTCGAAGGTGCTTAGAAACAGACTTCTCTTTTTAAATAACTCAATTTTTTCTTACATTTTGATCATGTAGTGCGGCAACAGTTAATCTTAGCAATGAATGGCCCCGATTTCATCTCAGTAATGAACAATTCGATCATGCAAATACCAAAATGAGCCTTTGATTGCGCGACCAACGACTTAGATGTCATACTACAAACATGCAGTGTGTTGTACTATAGGATGCACTCTTCCTAGAAAAAGACTTTACATCAAGGTGTTAATATATATCAACTAATCAATCAATACCATGTAGAAATTTCAAGAAAGACTTTACATCAAGATATTATTATCAACTAATCAATCAATCAATACCATATAAAAATGTGTTTTGTTTCTAAAATCCATCAAACCCTTAATCTTAATTTTCTAGATATTTGATTTTTTTAAGTTATAAAAATCCACCAAACCCTCAGTTTTTTTTTTCTTAAGGCGGTGGGCCCAGCTGCATGTTTGTACTTTTGTTTAGATTTTCACAATTTCTCATTTTAATTATTTTGGAAAAAATGCATTATTTTTACCATATCATTAGTGAACCGGTAACTTACAATCAAATTTTACATTTTTAGTATCACCATAACTATTTTTGTCTTTCCGTGCATCATCGAACGGACTCATGTTAATAAATACCTTACACTAATGTATTTTACCTAAAAAGCTTCAAAAGCCTACAATTTCTCAATTCTAAACCCTCCTTAAAAATACGTTCCCGAACTCCCTACTCCCTATTCCTCTCGTTCACACCTACGTTCCACCTTTTCCCCATCAAACAAAAATAAATAAATAGATAAATAAATAGCCCCAACTTACCGATAATTCTTACCCCTCACCCACGTCCCCACTCTTCTAGAAAATATAGGTTCGTCTAGAAGTGAGTATTTACAAAAGTAAAAAAAATTATGAGAATTATCTTAATATTTTGGAAAATATCCAAGAAAAGAGAGCCTAAGGCGTCTTTTCATTTTCTTTTCCTATATTTTTTCTTGGATATTTTCCAAAATATTTGGGTAAAAGTCATAGTGCCAAGTTTTTCATTTAATAAAATCAAGTGGGTGATTTTATCAAATGAAGTGAAGGGGTGCTAAAATCACCCCTTAATTTTAGCAAAACAAAGTGTGATTGTGCTAAAATCAAGGGGTGATTCTATAACCCATTCACTTAATTTGATAAAATCACCCACTTGCAATTTTGATTCCTTTCATCAAGACAAACCTATAATCACTAAAAAAAATTACGCAAAACTAACAAATGCAAAAAAAAAAATCAAATAAAGACAAAACTAAAAAGAATCTTTAAGACAATGACACTGCAAGAACCCAAACTTTTTAACCAAAATCAATGGTTTTTTCAAACACGGCTGCGTTTACTTTGATTGAGTCTTTTTTTAATAAAAAACTGCACAGCTATTATACTCTCTTAGGGAAGAAGGAAGAAAAATACCCAAGAGCAGTCCACTATGTATATCCCTTTTCTCCTCCCTCTTGTATTCTAACAGCTCTCGAAGAAAATCTTACCTTTTGTCCGCGGCATTCAATAAAAGAGGTTGTGTTTGTTTCTTTGTTGGCTACATGCTGTTCGACGGTCAAAGTGTCCGGCCAATTTACACGTACTTTGAAGAATCAAACCAAGTCAATTAATTGTGTGGGAAGTAAAGTCGACAACCAACGGAACTAACCCTTCGGCTAGCTAGATATACTCCCCGAGCCTGTCTGCCTGCTTCCTGCTAGCTTTGGGGATCCGGTACAATTCTCCTCCTACCAATTAAATGTTCGTTTTCCAATTTTGTAGGATGATACAAAATTAGATAAAATTAAATACTGTAATACTTCAGTTGAACGGAGGAAGCAAGTGAATGAGCACATAGGTTGAATTAGGCCTATATTCTATAAGACCTATACTCTATTGAGAGGCCGATATTGCAGGGTTGAAATTTTTATGGGAGCCACTGCTTTTGGCGTTTGTTGCCAAAGTCCACCCCTCCCGTACCGAGGATGATTTGGAATCAGTACGGGCGTGTTGTTATTGATAAACAAAATTATCGCATTGGATAATACAAGAAATTTTTAATAAGCGCTCCCTTAAACTGCCTGAGGTGCAGGATTGTTTATTTTTTTTATCAAATTTTGACGATTTGAACAGTTAGATGTGTTCTTAAAGTCCACCGCGGTGGATATATATATCTTTTTTTGTCAAACTACTTCGAATCAAGCCCTTTGAGTTTTTTTTTTTTTTTTTTCTCGCAAAAAAACCATATATATATTGGATCGCCGTAATTTGATCCAAAAATGAAAATCCTGCACCATAGCTAGAGTTTAAGGGAGCCCTCATGAGAAATGCTCCCTTGGATAATATATGCTAACATGTGTAAATATCCATTGCAAAAATAGTTACATCCAACATTTACAAAGCTTTAAACTTATGCACACTTTGATTAGAAACTCCGACGATACAAAATTTCCGTTGCAAAAATAGTTATTGTAACGTTCTGATTTTTGGAAGAATTATTTAATTTATTTAAATAAAAAATATTTATTTAATTAAAAGAATTTTAGTAATAAGTAGCGGAATTAAGTGAAATAATATAGTTTTAATACAGGAATGCCAAAAAAGGCATCTGTAAACACCCCATCTAGATAGTTCGTAATGCTTAAGCTTCTTGCAGAATCACCGCTTGATGATGACAATGTTACTTTTGACTATGATCGTTGTGAAGGAGCCTATTTGATGCATAGATAATTTGAGTCAACTAATCTCTTGCTCGTTTGCTACTAATTCCTAAAGTGTTTTATCGAGTTGCAAAGTCTTTGAAACTTTTTTGTTTCTACGCTGAGTTGTTTTCAATTGTGTCTAGTTGTTTTCCATCAGTGTAAATGAGCTGTTTTAATCCCCAAAGAGTCCCACTTTTAGCCTAAGCATTGCTTGATCATTTGTAGACCAAATCGCCACTGTTTTTTACCCCCAAAAGTTGCCCAAAACGAGTCTTTTTGAACCCATGCCCGACCGGCCTAAACCCGTTTTCAGTCGAGAGCCGGATGGGCTCTGGGCCAACCCGAGCCGGCCTTCCACCCAGTTTGCATGCCTAAGGTTTTAGTTTATGTTGAGTTTGGACACCCCAAACTATAAACTTGTATTGAATATTCTCATTTTTATTCAATACAAAATTACACAAGTACACTTGTACACAAGACACTTACTCACACTTGAGTATCACTCACATGCACACACTTTGTGCTTCTCACAACACTTGGTGTATCACTCACACACTTGGTGTCTCTCACCAACACACTTGGTGTTTCTCTCCAACACACCTACACAAATGAGCTCACATCTCTATTTATAGGGAGCCAAAGAACTTTCTAGAAAAGGACTATCCTAGAATAATTCTACAATATTCTATATAAGCCTAAATATTTCTACAATACTCTAGAAGATTCTAGAGTAACTTGGAAGACTCTATCATCTTCCATAAGTTTCTAGAAGGTTCTAGAATGACCTATAACATTCTGGAGGAGTCCGGAAGGTTCTGGTGGAATCTAGAATATTCTGGAATAATCTAGAGCAATCCGGAATATTCTAGAAACATCCAGACACTTCAAGAAAGTCGGTGATGACTCTCAACAGTTTATGCTTACTTCATGCGCATGTCTTGGGTTCAAATTTAGTTCAATACCGTGTGATAGTTTAGTTATTGTTCAAAATTTGTTTAGTTTAGCGTTTGCTCAGAGTTTGTAGTTCCCATGCATGCATGCATATCTGCACCTACACATAATAGTCGTTTATTTGTCTGCATGCATACTTGTCATATCATCATAGTCATTACTCTATTCACATGCATATTTATGTTTTCGTCCCTGTCATTATGCTGCCCATTTTACCCCCCGCATATACCATACATCTGGTCGTCATGTTGTATGCATGCATATTTACGCGTTTTGCCCCAATTGTTATGTTGTTCGCATTATTTGGTGCATATTACCTATCCCAGCAGTTACGCTGTCATTTGTCATTGGTATGTATATTTAGGCATAGTTTTCCGTCATGATATTTCAAATAAAAAAATAAAGTGGTTTAGTATATCGTTTTTCGATTTTTTTTCTCACCAAATTAAAGTACACGATGAGTACTTTAATTTGATACAAAAAAATCAAAAAATGATACACGGAATTACGTTATTTTTTGATTTAAAATATCATGATTTTAGCACCTGGGTGGTAAAATCTTTTGG